>JACAFY010010883.1:0-20000 GCA_015252635.1 Dictyostelium capitatum
TATTGTGTGTGGGATTTTTATTTTTTTTTTATTTATATTTTTTTTTTTTTTTAAATTTTTTTAATTTTTTTTTTTTTTTTTTTTTTTTTTTTTCAATTTTTTTCAAATTTTTTGATCAAAAAAAGTTTAAGCACGATAACTATTTATAAACATGGCAAAAGAATTAGATAAAAATGATCATTTAATGATGGAAAAGTTATTAATGGCAGGTGATCCATATAAAATATTAGGATCAAGTGTTAGTGATTCAAAATCTGAAATTAAAAACAAATATAATGATATCATTGAAAAAGGGGTCGGTTCATTATCAAAAGAAGAAACGGAAGCTATTGAAAATGCATATCAATTATTATCAACTGATAAATATAGAAATGCGTATGATACATTTATGGCTATGCAACAACATAGAGATAAAAATTTTGTTAATAATTTAACATTATTATATAATCAATTGAAATCATTAACATGTAAAATTGGATCAATTCCATTTTTAAATATGCAAACAATATTTAATTCACCAAATAATATTTCAGTTGAACAGTCAAAAGCAATAATTAAATCAATTTATCAATTAAAAGGTATTCGTGGATTGTATCGTGGTATAACATTCTCAATGTCATCATTGTCAATTGAAGCAATTAGAATATTCATTTTGGAAATAATTTATCAAATATTTCAAAAGTTATCAGGTAAAAAGTTAGAAAAATCAACATTGGATAAAATTGGTACATTTAGTCATTTCTTTACTGTATATCCAATAAGATTAGTAATAGATTGTTTATTATTGGCTCCATTAAATGTTACAATAATTGAAGTAATTAAAAATGTTGTTTCAAAAAAACCATATTACGCTGCATTATATGCTATTCCATTGTTGGTTTTAAATAAAGAAATTAGGGTACTAGTTGACAAATGTTCAAATAAATTGAAACAATATGCAAAAATTGATGATTCTAGTGATGATAAAGATGAAAATCAAGTTGGTTCAATTGTTAAATACTCTGCTATTATTTTAACAAATCCAATCACAACATCAATTATAAAATCATTATTATGTTGCCCATTAAATGCAATTTATGCGACATATCCAACTTTAATGATAAATTCATATTTAAATGGTAGTTCAATATTACCAATTGCAATGAATCCATTAACAATTGCATCAAATGCATATAAAACATTTGGAGTATCATTCTTCTTCAGAGGTTTTGCTGTTGGAACAGTATATCGTATTTTAGACACAATTGGTAAAAGCTATGATCCAAATTCACAAGAATTAATCTTTGAATAAATAAATAAATAAAAGTGATTTGTAATGATTAAGTGTGTTTCTGCAGAGAAGAGATACTGTTCTTTTTGAAATTTTATCTTTAAATTTCATTTTGGGAAATCATATCGAATTGAATGTTTGTTCAAAGAAAATATCATTTTTGTGTCATATTTTTTGTGACATGTCAAAAGTCAAATTAAATATTTTTTTTTTTTTTTTTTCCATTGAAAGTTTGTGTGCAAATAAATAATTGTATTTATAATATGGCAAGAGAATTAGATGAAAATGATTATTTAATGATGGATAAATTATTATTAACAGGCGATCCATATATAATATTAGGATCAAGTGTTAGTGATTCAAAATATGAAATTAAAAACCGATACATTGATATCATTGAAAATGGAATTGATTCATTATCAAAAGAAGAAATGGAAGCTATTGAAAATGCATATCAATTATTATCAAATGACGAATATAGAAATACATTTGATGAATATATTGCTTCACAACAGCATAAAGATAAAAGTTTGGGTGGTAATTTACCATTCTCACCAGATCAAATGAAATCATTAGCATTTAAAATTGCATCAATTCCATTTTTAAATATGCAAACAATTTTTAATTCACCAAATAATATTTCATTCAAACAATCAAAAGCAGTAATTAAATCAATTTATCAATTAAAAGGTATTCGTGGATTGTATCGTGGTGTAGCATTCTCAACTTCTGCAATATCAGTTGAAGCAGTTAGAATAACCTTTTTGGAAATAATTTATCAAATATTTCAAAAGTTATCAGGTAAAAAGTTAGAAAAATCAACATTGGATAAAATTGAATCGTTCACCTATTTCTTTACTGGATATCCAACAAAATTAGTAATAGATTGTTTATTATTGGCTCCATTTAGTGTTACAACATTTCAAGTAATTAGAGACATTGTTTATAAAAAACCATATTACGCTGCATTATATGCTATTCCATTGTTGGTTTTAAATAAAGAAATTAGGGTACTAGTTGATAAATGTTCAAATAAATTCAAACAATATGCAAAAATTGATGGTGTTAGTGATGATAAAGATGTTGAAAATCAAGTTGGTCCAATTGTTAAATACTCTGCTATTATTTTAACAAATCCAATCACAACATCAATTATAAAATCATTATTATGTTGCCCATTAAATGCAATTTATGCGACATATCCAACTTTAATGATAAATTCATATTTAAATGGTAGTTCAATATTACCAATTGCAATGAATCCATTAACAATTGCATCAAATGCATATAAAACATTTGGAGTATCATTCTTCTTCAGAGGTTTTGCTGTTGGAACAGTATATCGTATTTTAGACACAATTGGTAAAAGCTATGATCCAAATTCACAAGAATTAATCTTTGAATAAATAAATAAAAGAATGATCATATATAATATGTTTTGTTATGTTTGTGTTTCTGTAGAGAAGAGATAAAAATACAATGTTTTTATTTTATTTTTGTTGTTATTGTTGCTTGCTGTTTACTACTATATAGTATTTATGTTTAATTGTAGGGTGTTGGTTTTTTTAATGATTAAATACCTCTTTAATATTGGATAAAAACTTTTTGAGATATAAATTAGGATTATTATTAAATTTAATTGTTGACATTCTCTTTTTATCCAAAACTATTTTTGGTGGTAAATAAAAATCTGAAACAACAATATAATAAACTTCATAATAATCGTTATTGTTTGCGTTATTGTTGTTGTTATTATGGTTAAATGCTGGTGATAATGGATTTAATGGAATTGGTGGTGATATTGAAAGTGGTGAAACTGAACCAACACTGCTACTATAAATATGATTATTATTATTATTATTGTTACCACTACTATTATTCAATTTATGTGGTGGTGAAGTTGAAGCTGGAGGAGAAGTTATAAAACAATTTGATAGATAACCACCTTGAAACTTTTGACCTAAAGGTACATTTAAAATGTGACCTCCACCACTAGTTGCACAAGTTTTCAATGACCCACTACTATTATTTTTTGATGTTGTATTTAATTTATTATTTGGTGATAAAGATGATGCCGTTGATGATTGAATAATTGGTGATGATGGTGCACTAACTGAATTGTTGGTAGTAGATGATGTTGAATTACTATTGTTTATAGATGTAGTTGGTTTTAATAAATTATTACTATTATTGCCATTATTAATATTAACTGTGGTTGGAGGTGATGGTGAAGAACTATTTAAAATTATTGGTGTATTATCTTCAAGATTAATTATTACATCTTCTAATGACCACGATCTAGGCAATGTTGAAAATGATTTCTTTAATGATTTTGAAATTTTCAAATTATTTGATTTTGTAACATTTTCAACATCTTCTAAAAAGTAAAGTAAACGTGGAATTGATTTAATTGGTTCACTTGAATAACGTGGTGAACCAGATGCTGATACTGGTGGAGGTGGAATACCTCCACTTGAATTACCTAATAATGGTGAATCTGATCCATTAATATTATTAACACCTCTTGGAGTTGGTGGCGCACTTGTAATTGAGAAATTACTCAATGTATCATCAGAACTACTACTAATTATTCTACCATCTCCTCCATATACACAATTTTCAAATTGTTCCTTTTTAATCTTTGTAACACCTATAACTAAATTATAATCCATAAACTCTTGACTTGATAAAAACTGTACGAAAAAACTTTACTTGTTAATAATTAACACATATTGTGAATAATAATATAACCAAAAACTTAATACGTACTGTTATATCTTTTTCAATTTGTTTAAACATTGGGACTCTCGTAATAACGTCTAAATTTAAATTTACATTTTTTGATTGTTGTGATGATTGTTGTTGCTGTGATGATTGTTGTTGTGATTGTGATGATGATGATTGCTTTTTTCTACCACCTAATGTTGGTGAAGATGAAGTTGAAGGTGATTCTGAGCCATTTCTACCAAAACCGCTCTGAAAATAACAAGCTGTTAATATCAAATATAATCAATTATATAAATAATATTAAACGTGTTAATAATTACTTACATAAACAAAAGAATCTGAAATTGCAAAATGATTTTCAAATGGATTTGATAATAATACAATGTAAGCATGTGATGAACTATTACCAACTCTATAAAGTCCTAAATATTTCTCTAAAAATGCATTTGGATTATAAACTAAATAATTGTAATAATGTGGTAATAGCTTTCTTAATTTAACTGAATCTGATTTTGAAATTGTTTTCATAATGAATTTTCTATCTGCTGAATAAATTGTAAATGATGATGATTCACTACCTGCACTATTATTACCTGCTACTGCTGCTGCTGTTGTTGTTGTATTATTTGCTGTTGTAGTTGTTGTTGTTGTATTATTTGTTGTTGTTCCACTACCTGTTGGAGTAGTTGATCCATTACTATTACTACTATTACTACTATTACTACTATTACTATTGCTATTATTATTATTTGATGAATTTATATTTGGTGATTGTGCTGAAGATGAAGATGATGATTTCTTTTTTTTTTCATCATGTAATACAAATGATGACCAGGATTTTAAAAATTCGGTTTGATCAATACCTAATCTATTTCTTAATACTTGAAATACATTTGGTGAAAAATCTTTAATTGTTGATTTCTTTTCCGACCTGTATGCATACAATGTTAATTAGAATAAGTAGTAATAATAAATTAAATAAATAACAAATCGTACATACATTGAAATTTTATATTTTTTAAAATGTTCAAATTGAGGTTGAGTCAATGATTCTAATCTATCGAAACCAATTCTTAATGAAGTTCTTAATGCAATTAAAGCAATGTTTATAAGCTCTTGTGATGGATCAACTATTAAAACTGGTCTTTTTGGAATTGGATTATTAATTGGTTTCAATCCATCGTGTGTTAATGAACCTCTTGGACTACGTTGAAAATTTATTAATTTAAATGTTAAATTATCATCATATCCAAAATCTTCATCATCTGAATCTAAAGATTGTCTTTTCTTTTTACTTTCTTGTATACTACTTGGTGGTATTACAATTGATGGTACTGGTAGTCCTTGTTTTTGATTATTTATATTATTTGCTGTACCATTTATACATGATATTTGTTGAATATTAATTGATAATGATTGTTTTGTTGGTGAAGGTGTTGTTGTTGATGATGTTGTAGTAGTAGTATTATTAGTGGTGGAGGTTGTATTGTTGTTTGCATTTTCAACTATTATTGCTGCTGTTAAATTATTTGATGCTGTAATTTTAGTGGTTGATGTTTCAACTTTTGAAAATATAACTTGTGATTCTGCCAATGATATATTGGTTTTAGATGGACTATTACTACCACTATCTTTTCGTGTTGGATATGGTGAATCTGGTATTGGTATATTTCTTTTTTCCATTGATTCTTCACCATTACTACTACTATTATTATTATTTGTGTTGTTATTCATTGCTTCCAATAGTTTCTTTGCTCTATATTTTGAAACACTATCATTTCTTCTTAGATGTTTTGATTTCTCTGTATTTATTGGATTTTCAATATCTTCTTCCTCTTCTTCTTCTTCTTCATCACTACTATCATCTTCAGTTGAGTAATCTTCCTCCTCTAATTTTACAGGAATTTCTTCTTTTGTATTTTTGTTATTATTGTTGTTGATGTTGTTTGCACCATTTGATTTATTATTATTATTATTACTATTGTTATTAAGGGTAACCGTATTATTATTGTTATTACTGTTCTTTTTATTACTATTGTGTTTGTTGTTGTTGTTGTTGTTGTTGTTGTTGTTGCTGCTACTACTTTTACTACTACTACTACTATTATTATTATTATTACTATTATTTGTTGTTTTAGTTGTAGATTCTATTGCAGTAGTTGATACCATATTTTACTGATATGTATTTTATATATATATATATAAAGGTTGTTGATATTTATATATTTAAAGATTGATTGGTGATTGAATTTTATATTTTATAATAAAAATAAAAAAAAAACACACAACCGTTACACAGTGATATTATTTTACAGAAATGAGGGATGATTTAAAGATGCGTAATAAGTGTGTGTGATGGTTTATGTATTTATATAATATATTTGTGTCTCTGTATATTTGTATATGTATTTATAATAAGTGTGTGTGCGATATAAAAAATTTAAAAAAAAATTAAAAAAAAAAAAAAAAGAAAAAAAAATTTTAACAAGTGTGATTTGTTTGTTTTTTTAAATTTGTTATGTGTGTATTATTATAATTTTTCAATGACACAGTGGGTGGTGAGTTATAATGGTGTAATTGTGTGAAAATTTCAATTTTTTTTTTTAAAATTTAGAAAATAAAAATAGACAAATTTGAACTATCTATCCTATATACATGTATATGGATATAATTAAATATAATAATAATACAATTAATAACACAATAATATATGTAATATATCAAATGTAACACACAATTTAAAATTTTTTTATTTGTTTAAAAAAAAAAATTTTAAAAAAAAAAAAAAAAAAAAAAAAAAAAAAAAAAAAACTTGTATTTCTAGTTTAAATATTTGTTATACATAAAACAAATAACAAATAACAATAAAAAAAAATAATAAAATTTTATTTTAAAATCGACCAAATTAAAACAAATTAGTGTATATGTTTTTTATTTTCCATTTATTTATTTACTTATAAAGTACATGTTCAATTGAATTATTACCAACAAATGAACTTTACTTTTTAGAGGTATTATTTTATCGGATGAGCAACAACTTTTTTTAAAATCTTGTACATTTAATTCCTCATCTATTTATTTTTCAATAAAATTAAATTATTTAAGTTTATGTTTTTGAAAAAAAAAAAAAATTGTATTTCTCGTTTAAATATTTGTTATACATTAAACAAATAACAAATAACAATAAAAAAAAAATAATAAAATTTTATTTTAAAATCGACCAAATTATAATTATAACAAATTAGTGTATGTGTTTGTTTTCAATATTTTTTTTTTTTTTAGTATGCTTAATTTTCTGAAAATTAAAAAACAAAAAAAAAGTTATTTCTATTTTTTTTATTCACTTATATGTACTTGTTCTAATTATATATAATATAAATAATTAATTATTATTTAGGTTATTTATGACAAACTACACATATAAATCCATTTTAATTGTTTAATTTTCAAATAATCTATTTTTGCAACACACCAAAAACCAATCATAACTGAAAAAAAAAAAAAAAAAAAAAAAAAAAAATTTTTTTGTTATATTTTTATAAAAAAAAAAAATAAAAAAAAAAAAATAATAAATTATTAAATTAAAAAAAAAAATTTTTTACAAAAAACAAAAAACAAAAAAAAAAAAAAAAAAAAAAAAAAAAAAAAAAAAAAACTGTTGTGCTGATATTTTTATCAATAAAAATCATTAATCATAATCCATATTAATAATAATAGTTTTTCTTTTTTGTATATATTTATTTATTCTCTCTATTTTTTATTTGTTTTGTATATATGTGTGTAATATAAGTTTATTTAAATAATAATAATAATAATTAAAATATATAATAAAAAAAATGGATATATTTACAAATCAACAAACCAGTGATCATATATTATTAATTGGTATTGTTGGAATAAGTGTATTTATAACTGTACTTTATGATAGTATTTTATATGGTTCAATATTTTTGGCATCAGTATTATTTGTAGTTTCATTTAATACAAGAAATAATAATAGTGTTGGTAGAGTTGAAGCAGAATTAAAAGATGCAACAGAATCAATTTCAAAAGTAGTAACATCAAAGATTAGATTATCTACAACTACTTCATCATCAACTACATCTACTTCAGTAACAACAACACCAACTAAACAAAATTTACCACCAACCATTAGTGCAAGAACACCACCTCCACCACCACAATCAACTAAACCATCAAATATAATAAATACACCACCTGCATCACCAATTAAATTAACAACTCCACCAACTCCACCACCACAATCGACCAAACCATCAAATATAATTAATACACCAACATTTTCATCAGCAAATACTACACCATCACCAACATTATCATCAACAAATACAACACCATCATCATCACCAATTACAATTAAACCAACAAATATATCATCTCCACCACCATCACAATCACCAATTTCAACACCACCACCACCAGTTAAAGTAACAACAACTAAATCTGAAGCAATTTTAGAAAAGGGTAAAAGAATTGGTGATAAGATTAAATTGATACCACAAATTCCAAATGCAATTACAGATATAAAAAAAGAATTTAAAGAAACAAAAGATAAAAAGAACATATCAACTTTACGTGGTATTATAGGTGGTGCAATTAAAAATATTGCAACTCCATCAACTGAAGATAAAGAAAAAGAAAAGAAAAGAAAAATGATTGCACAGGAAATTCTTACAACTGAAAAAGTATACGTTGGTAAATTAAAGGCAATAGTTGATGTTTATTTAACTCCATTAAAAGTAGCAGCAACTGAAAATCCACACCCTCCATTAACTTCTGATCAAATTCATTCAATATTCTCTGAAATATTAATCATTTACAATTATAATTCTCATTTCTATACAAAATTGGATGAAAGAATGAAAGAAAATCAAGCTTCTTTAATATTAGGTGACTTATTTTTATCAATTGTATGTATATTACCCATCAATCCTCATATTGTGCAGTATATATGCCACAACATCATACTAACATGTGGTTAATCCTCTCTACTTTTCAGACTGACTTTTTAAAATCATATTCAGTTTATGTAAATAATTTTACAAAAGCAATGAGTACATTGGAAAAAGCAAGAAAGAATCCAAGTTTTGAATTGTTATTACAAACATTTCAACAAAATCCAGCATGTGATTCATTGGATATCAATTCATTATTAATTATGCCAGTTCAAAGAGTACCACGTTATATATTGTTGTTGAATGAATTGATAAAGAATACAGATTCAAAGAATGCAGATTTTGAAAATTTAAATAAAGCATTGGAAAAAATGAAAGTATTGGCAAGTGTAATCAATGAAAATAAAAGAGATGCAGACTTTTTAAATAAAATGTTGGATATTCAAAATTGTTTAGAAGGATTCAATAGAGGTGATTTCATTAATCCATCAAGAAGATTAATTTTGGATAGTGAATTCAATGAAAAAGTATTCAAATTAAATTCATATACAACAGGTCAATCAAAATTATCATCTTCTCCAAGAAGATGGTTACTTTGCACAGATATTCTAGTTAGATGTAAAGTAAAAGGTAAAAGATTAATAGTTCAAGAAACATTTAATGTAAATGAAATTCAATTTAAAGAAATTCCAGGTGAAAAATTATCAATTATTTCAACAAATCAATCAGATATCATTGCTTTGAAATCTTTAATCGATGAAAATCATGAAGAGAAATGGTTAGAAACTATAAACAATTGTAAAAAAGTTTATACTTCAAATTTAATTAGTTTTGAAAAAAGATTAAGTTCAAGTTTTGAACCCGTTGGAATTTAAATACAAATAAATTACAACAACACAATAAAAATAATTTAATAAATAATATATTTATATTCTATATACGCGTATATTATATAAAAAAAAAAATAGATGATCGATATATTTTTTATTTATTTAAAATTCAAAATATTATTATTATTATACACACATCATTGCGTTTAATGATGATTATTATTATTATTATTGTTTTAACTTTTTTGTAAAACTTCTTTATCATGATTACTTGAACTTTTAGAATAATTTGATGTTGAATCTGATCCTAAATATATTTTAATTGTTTCTAATTCTTCATGTGTTAAATAAAAGTAAAATGAATTACTACTTCTTTTATTTTTATTTAGTGGACTATCAAATACCATTGTGTATATTATGTTTTTATAGTTTTTGTGTATATATGAATGATAATAATAAATAGTTTTATTATATTATTATTTTTTGTGTTTATTATATAAACTTTTTTTTTTTATTTTTACTATTTTATATTAAAATGGTTTTATATTAAAAAGGAAAAATTAATTGTTGTTTTTTTTAAATACAAAAAATAAAATCAAAAAATAGAAGTTATACATATGTGGCTATCAATACAATTATATAAAGTAACAGCTATAATTGTAATGGGGTTGTATTTATGTGGTACTTTCTCGATAAAATTATAATAAATATCGAAAATAATCTATTGTCCCCTTGTTTAAAAAAAGATAGATTTAATTGAATATTACAAATATAGAACAATTATTATTGTAAAAAGTTAAAAAAAAGAAATTTTCAAACAAACACCCACACAACAACAACAATTATTATTTTTATACATATAAAAACACACAAAAATACAAACACACTCAAAAAAAACACACAATCCTAAAAATAAAAATAAAATTTATATGAATTTCTTTTTATTACTTTCAACAATTTATCTTTATTAATACAAATAAAGGGTATGATTTTAAAAATTCAAAAATAACTTGTTTTATAACAGCTTTAATTTTTTTTTGTTTTGTTAATTTTTATTTGTAGTTTGTTTGTTGTTGTTTATTTATAGTAATTCTAACTACACTCATTATTATAATAATTTTATCAGTTATATCAGTTATAGTTGTTATATACAACAAAATAAAATAAATGATTTCTTTTTTTAATAATAATGATCATCTTTAATGTAATATAATAAAGAGATAAATGTGAATAGTTTATTTTATAATTATAAACTTTCAATTATTTTGTTTATTTATTTAAATTAACAACCGTCAGTAATTTCTGAAATGAGTCTGCTTGTCCATGGACACCATCTATTGTCTGGTAAAAATGCACCTCCAACTGAAATTTTTACGCATTAGAATATGTTTTATTAATATATGAATTAATTGTATGATAAAAAGTTATATACCTTCAGCTAAATGCTCTTCAGTGTATTCAGTAGTTGCATCACAAACTTCAATTGCCATATCAAAGAATGAAATTGTATCTGGGTCAAGATAAAAACTCCAATTTTGATTGTAGGAGATTGAACTCTTTACAATTATACCCATTACACCTGGTTCTTCAGTAGTTGCTGTTTAAAATGTAATGTATGTTAGTTACACATTATATATACTTTGATTGATATAAATGATCAATGTATTACCTCCAGATATCAAATCTCTTGCATGTTGAATTTTTAAAGGATCAGTTAATTTAATAATGAAATCTTGATTTGGTTGATTACCAGATGTATTCATTACAAAGTAGGCAGCATTTTGGGCAATGCTACATGAAATTAAAGAAATAATAATTAATAAAAAGAATGCAATTTTCATTTTGATAATAGATAGATAAATAGTTTTATATGTTTTTGATTTATATTTTTAAAAATTTGAACACACACAAAGACTTTAAATAGGGGTTTATTTTTTTGTTTTTTTTTTTTTTTTTTAAAAAAAACCAAATTTTATTTAAAATAAATAAATTTAATAAACATTTTTATTATTTTATTTTTAAATTGGAAATTTTTTATTTGGTTTTATTAGATTAAAGTGAAGTATTGGTAGTGTTTGTGTGGTTTTTTAATTATTAATATCTTTTATTTTATATATCCAGTAGAAATTAGATTACTTTTAATTATTACAGTTGGAAAAGTAGTGTATGAATAAATATAGATATTATAAACCATTAGTAATATTATTTTTATTATCTGGTATGTTTTGTACAATGTATTCTAAAAGGTTACAAAAGATTGTACAAGGTCTGAAATACCAAAAATAATAAACACGTGTTTTTTTGTACAACGTGTTTAATGTGAAAAAAATAATTTATATTCTTTTATTAAAATTCCCAACAGAAATCTTAGAGAAATTGAAATCATTTTAAAAAATACCTTCATTTTTGTGATTTATTATTTACCAAACGTATTGAACAACCACCTATAGAGAATATTAATACAAAGACATGGTCAAAACATTCAAATTTCATTGGTTAAAAAAAAAAATTTTATTATCTTTGCAATAATAATTAAAAAAAATAAAACCAACACTATTATAATAAAATAAAATTAAATTAAATAAATTTAATGATAATTACCCCACCAAAAAAATAAAATAAATAAAGCACACATAAATTCATATTCGTAAACAAATTGTTTTAACTGAATAATTACAATAAATTATTAAATAATAAATAAATTTAATTTAATAATGAAAATTTTGAAGTTGTTTTTACGAATGAGTTTGAAAGCATACATAAATTAAATTATACATAACCAAAAGATAATGACTATAATTATTGTTGATAATAGGGAAAATGAAGATATACCATATGATTTAGGATTTAAACGGGATGATACTTTATTAAATCAAAAATTCAATTTTTATTCTGTACAATATTTCGTGAAATGTCGGTTACACTTTTAATTAAAAAGATGGTTAATTGAAAGTGGCGCAGAATGGAAGAATAATGTTGCACACTAAAATTTCATAAAGGATCATATTCATGATACATTATTTATTCAATATACATTTTAGCAATAAAGATAATTTACAATTTATTCAGTAGTAATGACATACAGAATTTGTTGACATAGCTTTTTTTTATTTTTTTATTAGGTTGGTTATGGTTATTAGTTTATTTATCTTTTATTTATTTTTGATTAATTAAATTTAATATATTTATTGAAAAAGCTAGTATCTAAACTATTTATAAAATTACGATTTGAAGCACTAATATAAATTGATTGTAATGAATGTAATGGTAAAAGACCATCAATTGTAATATCTTGATTAAAATATTCATTATGAATATACAATTCATTTAAATTACATGGTAATGATCCAATTGGAATTGAATATTTTGATTTCAATGATAACGATGTAATTGATGATGGTAATTGTTCATTGGCAGTGAGTTGATAATTGGATGACACCAATATCAATTTTGATAATGAAATTGGTAATGAATTCATATTTAATGGTATATTATAACTCCAACCTAATTCCAATGTTGCTAATGATGTTGGAAGTGTATTAACTGGAATAACTTGATTGAATTCACTATTAAACTGTACTGAATTCAAATTTGTATAATTGTAAAAGTAACCTTCTGGTATTGGTTGATTGAACCTGTTAAATTTAATTGATGTAATTGATTGTGGGAATAAATTTGGAATTAATGGTTGATTATATCCACCCATATCAATTGATGTTAAATTTGATGGTAATACATTTGAATTGATTACTTTATTAAACAAACCACCTAATTTCAATGTTTTCAATGATAATGGAAGTGATCCAACTTGTATTTCACTCTTAAATTTACCAGATAAATCAATTGATGTAACATTATGTGAAATATCACCTGGTTTAATTATTTGATCGAAGAATTTATCAAACTCTAAGCGAGTAGTTGATTTAGGTGTTGACTGTTCATTTAATTCATTTTGATTTCTATTTGATTCAAATTTATAGTTCAATGAATTATCAGCAGCCAAAGGTATTGATCCTGGTACTATAACACCTTTATAATCTTTATGTAATTTCAATTCAGTTAATGATTCTGGTAATTGATTTGGTTCAATAGACTGATCGAATGAATAACCCAATGATAATGTTTTTAGGGAACTTGGTAACCATTCTAATGATAATTTTTGATTAAAACCTGAATCTTGGAAATCCAAATATGTAATACTATCAGGGAATACACCTTTACTAAATACTTGTTTGATTTTATAACTACTTAATCTAGCAATAGTTACTGAATCTGGTATACTATTAACATCAAGTGTAATCTTGATACTATCAATTTCAATCATAGATATATTTGATGGTAATACATTTGGTTTTAATGTATAAAATTCTTTTTCTTTCCCCTCTTCATTTCCTTCTTCTTCTTCATTTTCCTCTTCTTCATATAAATATAGATTATGCAAATAACATTTATATTTATATTTTGAGAGTTCATCAAATGTATATGTGTATACAATTCCGTTGATATTGCAATGAATATTATATAATCTTGTATGAAATAATATTTCATTTCTAATTATTAAATTTCTCCATACTTTAAAAAATACAATATCAATATCTCTAATACCACCACTACCATTATTGTTGTTATTACTGATGATATTATTATTATTGCATGAATAAATCTTTTTATTGCTTTTGTTTCTGTTGAATATGTTTTGTTGTTGTTGTTTTAAAATACGTTTATTATTTTCATTGATTATTGAAATTGAATTTGTAAATTTAATTTTATTACTAATAAGTTCTTCTGTATCATTATTATTATCGTTATTATCATTATTATTATTTATTGTCGATGAATTATTATTACTGCCATTGATATTATTAATATTATTATATATAGTTTGAAATTGTTGTTTTGATAATCCATAGTAATATGATGGCGGTGATTTGATTTCATTATCTTCATTGGTGATATTGCTTTTTAATCTATTTTTAATATTGAGTGTGAGGTGTATATATGATATTAGTAAATATGTTATTAATGATACCATATATGCACAAGCGTATAAATAATGTGTGTAAGCTCTTTTGGTAACACATACCTTTTATTATTATTATTTATTATTACTTTATCATCATTATCCCTATCATTGATATTATTAATAACATTATAACAATAATCAATCAATGATTGAATATCTATTAATATACCATTGATTGATAATATTAATGTACATTCTATTAATGTTGTGTTGCTGCTATTATTATTATTATTATTATTATTATTATTATTATTATTATAATGATATCGCTATTCATAGTTATGTTGTGTGTATGTTGGTGCGAAATTTAAATTTAAAAATAAACAAAATCTAAATTTAAAAAATGAAATTCGCTTCAAAATTTATTTTCTTTGAAACAATTTTTTTTTTTTAATTTTTTTTTTTTTTTTTTTAGTTTTTTTTTTTAAAATATTAATTTAAAAAATAAAAAAAATTAAAATTTAAAAAATTAAATTTGTTTAAAAATTTTTTTTTTTTTAAAAAATTTTTTTTTTTTAATTTTTTTTTTTTTTTTTTTACTTTTTGACTTTTCAATATTTATTTATTTTATTTTAATTAACAAATTTAATATATTTATTGAAAAAATGAGAATCCAAACTATTTACAAAACCACGGTTTATTTGATTAATATAAATTGATTGTAATGAATGTAATGGTAAAATACCATCAATTGTAATATCTTGATTAAAATATTCGTTTTGAATATACAATTCATTTAAATTACATGGTAATAATCCAATTGGAATTTCTTGATTTGAATACAATGATAATGATGTAATTGATGAAGGTAACTGTGCATTGTTAAAAAGTTGATAATTGGATGACAATAACATCAATTTTGATAATGAAGTTGGTAATGAATTTGTATTTAATGGTATCTTATAATTACCACCTAATACCAAGGTTGTTAATGATGATGGGAGTGTATTAGCTGGAATAATAAAAATTCCGGTAAAAGTACCACTTAAATGTAATGATTTCAAATTTGTATAATCGTAAAAGTAACCTTCTGGTATTGGTTGATTAAAATTGTAAAATGTAATTGATGTAATTGATTGTGGGAATAAATTCGGAATTAATGGTTGATTATATCCACCCATATCAATTGATGTTAAATTTGATGGTAATACATTTGATTTGATTACTCTATTAAATGAATCACCTAATTTCAATGTTTTCAATGATAATGGAAGTGGTCCAACTTGTATTTCACTGTTAAAGTTACCACCAGATAAATCAATTGATGTAACATTATGCGGAACATAACCTGGTTTAATTGTTTGATTATATGAATAATCAAATTCTAAATGAATGGTTGATTTAGGTATTGAATGTACATGTAATTCATATTTATTTCTATCAGATTCAAATTTATAACCCAATGATTTAACAGCGGCCAATGGTATTGATCCTGGTAGTATAACACCATCATAACCTTCATATAATTTCAATTCAGTTAATGATTCTGGTAATTGATTCGGTTCAATTGATTGTTGAAATGGATAGCCTAATGATAATGTTTTGAGTGAACTTGGTAACCATTCTAATGATAATTTTTGATTAAAACCTGAATATTCAAAATCCAAATATGTAATGCTATCAGGGAATACACCTTTACTAAATATTTGTTTGATTTCATAACAATGTAATGTTACACTAGTTACTGAATCTGGTATACTATTAACTTCAAATGTAACATTCATTCCACCACGGATATGAATAGTTGATAAACTTAATGGTAATACATTTGGTTTAAAAATTACCAATTCTTGTAATTGATCTTCTTCTTCTTCAACTATAACAAGATAATGCAAATAACTTTTATATTTGTAGTTTGAATATTCTTTAAATTTAAATGCGTGGAATTCGTTGATATTGCAATGAATATTATATAATCTTGTATGAAATAATATTTCATTTCTAATTATTAAATTCCTCCATACTTTAAAAAATACAATATCAATATCTCTAATACTACCACTACTATTATTATTGTTATTACTGATATTATTATTATTATTGCATGAATAAATCTTTTTTCCACTGATATTGCTTTTGTTTCTGTTGAATATGTTTTGTTGTTGTTGTTGCTGTTTTAAAATACGTTTATTATTTTCATTGATTATTGAAATTGAATTTGTAAATTTAATTTTATTACTAATACATTCTTCTGTATCATCATTATTGTAGTTATTATTATTAATATTATTTATTGTTGATGAATTATTAATGGTGTTACTATCGTTATTAATATTATTAATATTATCATATACAGTTTGAAATTGTTGTTTTGATAATCCATAGTATACTGATGCTGATGATGAAATTTCATCTTTGTTGGTAATATTATTTTTTATTCTATTATTATTTATTAATTTATCATCGATATCATCAAAATTATTAATAACATTATTACAATAATTAGTTAATGATTGAATATCAATTAATACACCATTGATTGATAATATTAATATACATTCTATTAATGTTGTGTGACTGCTATTATTATTATTATTATTATTTTTTAACCACTCAATGGTATCACTTTTCATCATCTTTGTGTTTGTTGTTGGATGAACAGTTGAAAAAATTTAGAGTAATTTTTTTACGAAACTGATTTTTAAAAATATCTATTTTTTTTCTCTCATCACCAAACACATTATTGATTTTACATATATGAAGATTAAAGAATTAAAAGTTGCATGAATACTCAAATTTATAGAATCAGATAATAATATCAAGATGGGTTTTATTTATCTTTTTATTTTATAAATTTAATATATTTATTGAAAAAACTAGTGTCCAAATTATTTATAAAATTACGATTTGAAGCATCAATATAAATTGATTGTAATGAATGTAACGGTAATAGACCATCAATTGTAATATCTTGATTAAAATCATAGTTTTTAATATACAATTCATTTAAATTACATGGTAATGATCCAATTGGAATTTCTTGGTTTGAACGCAACGATAATGATGTAATTGATGATGGTAACGGTTCATTGGCAGTAAGTTGATAATTATATGACAATAATGTCAATTTTGATAATGAGGTTGGTAATGAATCCATATTTAATGGTATCTTATAATTCCAACCTAATTCCAATGTTGTTAATGATGATGGAAGTGTATTAACTGGAATTACTTGATTGAATTCACCATCTACAAAAATTGATTTCAAATTTGTATAATTGTAAAAGTAACCTTCTGGTATTGGTTGATTAAACCTGTTAAATGTAATTGATGTAATTGATTGTGGGAATAAATTCGGAATTAATGGTTGATTGAAATAACCCATATCAATTGATGTTAAATTTGATGGTAATACATTTGCACTGATTATTCTATTAAATGAATCACCTAATTTCAATGTTTTCAATGATAATGGAAGTGATCCAACTTGTATTTGATTGTTAAATTTACCAGATAAATCAATTGATGTTACATTATGTGGAATACAGTCTGGTTTAATTGGTTGATTGAAATTGGAATCAAATTCTAAACTTGTAGTTGATTTAGGTATTGAATGTTCATTTAATTTTAATTTATTTCCAATTGACCCAAATATATAATTCAATGAATTAACAGCAGCCAATGGTATTGATCCTGGTAATATAACACCTTTATAATCTTCACGTAATTTCAATTCAGTTAATGATTCTGGTAATTGATTTGGTTCAATTGATTGTTGAAATGAACTCCCCAGTTCTAGTGTTTTGAGTGAACTTGGTAACCATTCTAATGATAATTTTTGATTAAAACCTGTATTATAAAAATCCAAATATGTAATACTATCAGGGAATACACCTTTACTAAATATTTGTTTGATTTCATAGTCATTTAATTTAACAGTAGTTACTGAATCTGGTATACTATAAACTTCAAATGTGAACTTGATACCACCACTGATATGAATCTCTGATAAATTTGATGGTAATACATTTGGTTTAAATATAATAACTTTTTTTCCATCTTTTTCTTCATCTTGTTCTTCTTTCTCTAAATAAACATTATTATCCTCTATTACAAGTTTATTCAAATGTGTGACCAGTTCTTTTATTGATACCATAATGAATACTATATAATCTTGTATGAAATAATATTTCATTTCTAATTATTAAATTTCTCCATACTTTAAAAAATACAATATCAATATCTCTAGTACCATTATTGTTGTTATTGTTGATATTGTTATTGTTGAATGTATTTAGTTTTTGTTTTAAAATACGTTTATTATTTTCATTGATTATTGAAATTGAATTTGTAAATTTAATTTTATTACTAATACATTCTTCTGTATCATCATCATTATCGTTATTATTATTTAATGTTGATGAATTATTAATGGTGTTACTATTATTATTATTGATATTATAAATATTATCATTTACAGTTTGAAATTGTTGTTTTGATAATCCATAGTATAATAGTGATGATGATTTTATAACATCTTCATTGGTGATATTTTTTTTTAATCTATTATTTATTATTACTTTATCATCATCATTACTATTAATAACATTATTACAATAATTTATTAATGATTGAATTTCTATTAATACACCATTGATTGATAATATTAAAGTACATTCTATTAATGGTGTGTTACTGCTATAATTATTATAATTATTTAACCATTCAATGATATCGCTATTCATCTTTTTATGTTTGTGTGTAATAGAAAATGTGGTGTATATAACAAATCCTCCTTAAGGTGTTTTTGGATTTGGAGAAAATTTAAAGAGATATTAAAATATCTTTTTTTTTTAAAAAATTTTCAAAAACCGTTTCTTAATTCAAATAAAGATGTTTGATTTTTATTGTATTTCTCACATAACAAACATATTTAAATAAAAAGAAGAGAAAATGATTAAATAAAGATACATATATCATTTTTAAGTGTGTATGTAAATGAAGATTATAGAACTAAAAGTTGAATATATACTCAAATTTATAGAAAGAGATAATTTCAATATGTGGTGATTGAAATATGGGTTTTAGGTACACAAATAGAATATATATATACACAACAGACATAGATTGAATACATATAGATTATATTGATCAAAAAAATTCAAGCACGCAGAGGCTATGTCAAAATTTAATGGTTAACAACAAATTTAATAGCAAAAAAGACAACAATGGAAAATTGGGAAAATAATTAAAGAAGAGTTTTATTAAACAACAATAAAAACAATAATAACAAA
>JACAFY010010883.1:22500-25701 GCA_015252635.1 Dictyostelium capitatum
TTGTTGTACCAAGCATGATAATAATGTTGAAATTTTAGAAACTATTATTTATTAACAAATTTTGACCAATAATATTACAAATTAATATTCATATATTCTTACATTATAATACATATAAAAAATTATTTGTATTATTTTTGTTAAATATTACATAATAATAATAATAATTATACCCCTCCTAAAAATTATTTTTTATTAACACACATTTTTTTATTTAACACTTTATTCTTAAAAACAATAATATCAGTAACTATTGTAGCACATATATTTAAATTTATATATTTATATGTATATATAAAAAGATAGAGGGATTTAAAAATGAGTCAACAGCATAAAACATATATTAAATTATTTTTGGTGTTTTCATGTGCTGGATTTCCACCAGAAATGACTGTTAGTTTATTTCCAAATGCAATAACATATTTTGAAAATGAAAAGAATTCAGTTATATTCCCACCTTCGCGTATGTATTTTTTTTTTAATAAAAGGGTAAAATAAAATATATATTATTATTCCAATATTAATTATAAATGTCATTACAGAGGAAACACTTCATATACTTCAAAAAGATCCAAAAACATCAAAATTTTCAAGAAATCCAAACATAAATAAGAGTGGTAGTTATTGGAAACAAAATGGGGAACCTGTGATTGCATATTTTAGAGTTAAAAAACCAAACCAAGATCATTATCAATATTATTGTTTCAAGAAAAAGTATCTTACATTCACTGAAACAAAACAACCTTCAAAAGCAAAGCAAACTATAAATCTGGTAACACCATCGTCAGCATCAACATCAAACAATATAAGAAATGCAATAAATATTTATAATAATGGTATAAATAACAACAATGGAATTTCAAATGATGGTAACAACAACAACAACAATAACAATAATAACAACAACAACAATATAAATGGTTTAAATACATTTGATAATTTACCACTTTTATCACCATTATTATCACCACCAACTCCCTCTGGATCAGCAACACCAAGAGATATTAATAATAATAATGGTGAATGTGGTGATGGTGGTAATTTTAAATATTGCCATGAATTGGAAATCGAAGTTGATGGAGATATTCAACCATTGGGCTCAGATACAAATTCAGTTATCTTTCAAAAGTCAGTGGATAAAATTATATTTGATTGTGTAATTACAAATGTAATGTCGGGTGAGAGGGAAATTAATTTGGCCGCTCTTAATTCTGAGTTGTTGGGATACGATATCGAATATTCAAAACCACAATCAAAACACACATTGGGTAAATCGAAATCATATGTAATTAGACATTACATTAAAGATTCTGAAAAAAGAAAAAGAGGTGACAATACATTCGCTTCAACCAACAGTGCAACTCCATTATCACCCCCACCTTCAAATAGATCAACCAATGGTAATTTAATTAGAGCAAATACTCCAATTAGTATTGTTAATAATAATAACAATAAAGTTGGTCGCAACTATCAATTAATTTCGCCAAATATAATTGGTAATAACAATAATATTCCATTATCAAATGATTTACAACCAAATAAACTTAAAAAACCAAATGAATTTGTAAACAAATCCAATTGTAGTAGTGGCAGTAAAATAATCAATATAAATATAAATAATAATCACAACATCAACATAAATAGTAATGTTACTTTAAATAGTTCCAATACAATTAATAGTCAGGGAAATACTACTATTGATTTTTCACATTCTCTAGGTAATGGTCAAAATAATAATAATAATAACAATAACAACAACAATAACAATACCAATAAGAATAATAATAATAATAATAAAAATAATAATAATAATAATAATAATGGAAACAATGATGTACAAAATATATTTGTAAATTTGGAGAACCACTCTTTAATTCGTAATGATAAAGTTATTGATAAATTGGATAATTTACCTAGTACTGCTGTACAAGAAAACACAAATAGGTCATCTTCACCGCAATATCAACTTGCTTTAAGTAGTAGTGGTGGTAGTAATAATAATAACTCATCACCAACTAATCAACCATATCAACAATATTCCGAAGAAAACCAAACACTACCACAACCACAATCACAATCTACATCATCATTTTTAGCAAGTGAATATTCATCGTTTTATCAACAAGATTTAAATTCAAGTTCAAATCAAATTAATAATAATCAAAACAGTGGCAATATTATTCAACATAATAATATCAACAATAATAACAACAATAATAACAATAGTAACAACAACAGTAATAATACCAATAATAACAATAATGGGTTGAGCCCTGGCCAATCAAATGCAATTCAAAGCTACTATTATGACAGTATTCAGAGCAACAATTCAAGTAATAATATTAATACCAACTTGAATAGTTCTTCTGGGAATGTGACATTTAATAACGATCCAATTGAATTAAGAAGACCAAATTTTTATAACAATAATAATAACAATAATAACAATAATAACAATAATAACAACAATAATAATAACGGTAACAATAATATCAATAATAGCAATAACGGACAAAATGATCATAATGCACAACAATTACATCAACTACAACAACAACAATTACAACAATTACAACAATTACAACAAGCACAACAACAACAATTACAACAACTACAAGCACAACAACAACAACTCTTAAATCATCCTAAACCACCCGCACCAAAGCAAGGATTTAGAAAAAAACTAATCACCCAACAACTTCAAAATCAACAATCTCAATTACCAGATCAACTTCCATTGGCACCCGATGATGAACAACAGCCTACACATCATCAATACCAATATAATAGTAGTGAAAGTTCATTTATTAATTCGCACCATAGTCAACACCATCAAACTAATCATATTTCAATTGCAACACAATTCCCTTTTCAACAATATTCAAATAATAATAATAATAATAATAATAATAATAATAATAATAATAATAATAATAATAATAATAATAATCATATTAATAATAATAACAACAATACCACCTTTAATTCTTCAACAACTACTTCATCATATCAATTTAATGAACTAAGTTCAAGTAGTGGTGAAGAAAATAATAATAGTAATATAATGCCTTTTAGAGGTTATATTACACCATTACCAAATGAAAATGAACAAACCGTTGGTGGCATTCATCTAAAATCAACAATATAATCATCTAATAGTGATTATAATAATAATAATAATAATATTATTAATATATGTAA
>JACAFY010010980.1:0-25698 GCA_015252635.1 Dictyostelium capitatum
TTTTAATTCTTTTGAAAGTTTATATAAAAGTAAATTGAATTGTTTATTTAAAACACACCATTTAACATTACATTGATTATATTTTTTAAAAACCAAATTTTTTTGACTAATAAATACAATTCTAAATGATTTATCAATATCCATTTTTTATTATTATTGTTATTTTTAGTTTGTTTTGCAGAAGACTGACACCAGCCAGAAAAAATTGAAAAAAAATAAATATCAAGATATTATAAAATATAATAATAAATACATACAAATACAACCACAATTATTATTGTATATTATGAATCATATAAATTGTTCAACTGTATGTAGTATACCAATCAACCATTTAAAATTATATCACCATATTAATCCTACAATTGCAAATACTAATTACTATTCTATATTTTATAGTTAATGATGCAGAAACAAAAGAAGATTTAGATTTATTATTATCAACATTAAAAAAATTATATAAAATTAATGGTGAACAATTTACAAATTAAGATATTGAATATATTAAATACAGATCAATCAGGTACACTACCAGATAATTATAAAATGGATATTGAATTAGAGAATATATGTTTAAATTTAATAGAGGAAATAGTAAATCCAATAATAAAGAATTTCATGAAGCAACTTTAATATATTCTAATGCATTGGATATATGTGGATATAAGATCAATTTTAAAATATTTTCAATAATAATGGTAAACAAATCAACAAACTATTTCAAATTTATTACAAAAGATTTGACAAATGTACAGTTTGAAAATACAATTTATGTAAGAATTTTTAATTCAATTCTAGAATGTTTAGAAGCATGTAAAAATATAATGATATTTACACAATCATGGGGTAAACCATATATGAAATTAGCAACTTGGTATTCATTTTTGGATACATTAGAATTTTATAAATGTGCTAATGATTATAGTAATGTTGATTAATTGAAATCAATAAAGAAATTCCCGAAATCTATTGAAATATTCAAATTTTATTCATCAATTTTCAATAGATACATTGGTGAAATATCTAAATCATTAGATGATATCAATCAAATTGGCTGAAATTAATAATTCTTCAACATAGAGTGCACCAAATTTGGATAAAGCCAAAAAAGTCATATCTTTATATCTGTTTATATATAATTTATATCTATTTTATTAATTTTTCCATATTCACAATCTCTGTCTTGTTATGATATAATTTTACACAAAAAAAATCCTCTCGTACTCAATAAGTGGCAAAACTATTATAAAATACTAAAACTATATGTACCATTTAATTCATTACCTTATCAATACAATGTTAAATCTTGGTAAATTCAAAATAAAATAAAGATTTAATGTTTTATCAAATTTTAAAACGTATTTTTATTTAAAATCATTCATTATGGTTATAATTTTTAATTAAAATTTGTTGAATTTGATAAATGTAAACAAGATTGAATATCATTTTGAATTGATTCAATCTTTTTATTTGCAAGGATTAATGTATCAGGACCTAAAAAGAAATGAAGTGGCGGTTTTTCAAGTAGTGACATTTCAATGATTGCTAATGCACCTTTATTAGGATCACCTTTTTGATTATCATTTATTTTATTCTCATGAAATTCCAATACTTCTCTAACTTTTGTATATTCTTTTATTGGTGTAACAGGACCTACAAATGAATCTTTATGAAGAAAATTTGTTCTGAAATAACCTGGTTTACATGTTGTAACATGTATATTAAATTCTTTAAGATCTTCTGATAAACTTTCAGTCAATCCTTCAATTGCAAATTTTGTTGAATTGTAAATTGAAAATGATGCAAATTGACCATAAAATCCTTTAATTGATGAAATGTTTATAATACGAGGACCTTCTGGGAAATATTTATTTTCTCTCATATGTGGTATTGCTGCACGAATTGTATTTATAACACCAAATACATTACAATCATAATTTTTACGAATTAATTTATCATCTAATTCTTCAATTGTTCCTAATGTTCCATATCCTGAATTATTAATTAAAACATCAATACGTGTAAATTTTTCAATTGTATCCTTAATTGATTGTTTAATTGATAATTCATCTGATAAATCAACTTGTAATGCAAGGAAATTATTTTGATTTACATAATTTGAATCAACATTTTCAGTTAATTGTTTTTTACATCTACTTGTTGCAGCAATATTAAAACCTTGTTTTAATAATTTATTTATTAAGCATAATCCTAATCCTTTTGATGCACCAGTAACATAATATACTTTTTCGTTGACTTTTAAATTTGAAATTGTCATTTTTAATTATTTTGTTTAATATAATACTTTTTTTAAATTTTCAAATTTATACCTAATTTTTTTTATTAAAATTTAATAATTATTTTAAATTATCAAACAGGTGAATACGTAATTTAGTGAAGAAATAATATCTCATATAAAAATATCACATGTATACCTTATATTTAAATGTATATTAAAAAATATATTTGTTAGCATTGGTGGATTTTTAAAGATCTTGAATATAAATTTTTAGTAAAAGATTTTTTTAAATATCGCGTTGACAAAAATTATTTGAAAATATTGGTAATACAAATAAATAAGTAACTGAATTAAACAACAACAAAAGGCACGACTAGTATATGAAATCAAGGTTATATATAACCTTTTATAAAAAAACATGTTTTCCACAGAAAAATTTTTTAATTATTAATAATTTGTTTTTTTATTTATAGTAATAATTACATATTTTATATTATCTCTTTCAATTCATAGAATTTATTATTGGTGTGCAGAGCTGAAGGCTCTGTGTACCAAAAATAAATTGTTTAATTTTTTTAATAAAAAAATTAAAATTGTTTTAAATATAAGGATTGTATTATTTTAAAATTAATATAAACTATATTTTCAAAAGATTAATACTAGTTTATTATTTGTGTAACACTATTTTCGCATTTGATAAAATTACATTTTATTTGTATTTTTTTTTTTTTACAAAAAATAAATAAAAAATTGAAATTAATTAAAATGTCTCTTCAATTTAGTTCATATTTAATTAAACTACCATAAACGGTTCATACTTATCTTGATCTATTAAAATATACCATTAAAACACATGTGATCATTACACAATAAAAACCAAAAGTGGAAACAAATTATATCATTTTAAAATTTATCTTGGAAAGTTTTACTTCTTTCAACTTGTGATTGTGAAATTGGTGAATTTGGACCACTATTTGCTGGTGATGATACACCACTAACACTTGTTGAACATAATTCTAATATTGATAATAATATAAATGGGCTATCAACACTTGCTGATATATTCGCATTATCATGTTGTATTTGTATTGGGTGAATATGGCGATTTTGATTGTTGTGCAACTGTTTCAGATCTCATTTTTGAAAGTGGTACAACTGCTGTTGACCAATCTGATTGATGATGTTAAATATGTATAGGAATTACCTATATATGATCTTGGTGGCATTGATGGAAGACTTGATTTTGGTAGTGCTGAAGGTGTTGGAATCGTTGTTGTGTAGCTTGATCGATATTATAATAAATGAACGTTTTAGATGTCAAGGCATTATGCAATGATAACTATTTGATTCTATTAATAACACACATTTTAATCTCATACCATATGTTCACAATTTAAATCATCACTACCTAAATATTCATCATTGGTTTGCCGAACGATTATCCTTGTTTATCTGGCCTTTGAGGTGCTGGTATATGTAATTTTGGTCAAACTTTTGTACAACTTCAGCTGAAGTAATAATGGTGGTGGTGGTGATTGTTTAACTAATAAATATCATGGTCCCAGATTTGAAGAATGTTTGATTGTAATGTACACTTTCCATACCCAATAAACCATTTTCACTTTATAATTCATCTTTTTGATTAATTTGGAATTAGTATACGAAATATAATTGATACAATAACTATATTTAAATTTTACCTTCCAGAATGATATTCTCTTTAAATTTTGTGTTCCATATCATCAATCAAATGATCATTGTAACATCTAAACCAATTGGTTTATTTTGTATTCGTTGGTATTCTGAGGATATTAATCTATATGATATATTATTGTTGATACACTTTCAAATACTTTAGTTTTATATCACATACATATGCGATCATCATTATAACACAATATAAAAATAAATATAAATTTTATTGTTGGGGTATGTTCAACACAAAAATTGTTTTTTTTTTTTTTTTTTCAACACAAGAAATAAAGTTTTTGATTTGTTTTTTTCATTTATTTCAATGAATAATTTTTTTGTTTTTATCCAAATGACTCATTTTATGATTTGATTTCATCCTGACCGGCTTTGACACAATGGGAGCAAGATTGACTGTAGTTTGTAATCATTGATATCAATCGGTTGCTCATGAGAAATCTTTTTTTACTACGCTTTTTAAATTAATTGATCAAACTAAATCTGGACGGCCCTAAATTACCCCTTTTTTGATTTGATTTCATCCTGACCGGCTTTGGCGCAATGGTAGCGCGATTGACTGTAGTTTGAAATCATCGATATCAATCGGTTGCTAGTTCGAATCTGGCAAGCCGGACTTTTTGCATTTTTAATTTAATTTAATTTAATTTAATTTAATTTAATTTAATTTAATTTAATTTAATTTAATTTAATTTAATTTAATTTAATTTAATTTAATCTAATTTAATGTGATGAGTAGCTATTGTGTTTTAATATATATATTTGGATGTACCAAGATAATTGAGCTCTTTTTATTCAATTTCTGTTTCATTTTATTTTTAAAAAAAAAACTTTAATAAAAGATTTAAAAAATTATTTTGATGAGAAACCTCTAAAGTACAATAAAATGGAAATTAATGACTAATTTAAATAAAAATTTTATAACAATAAATAAAAATAAAATATAATAAACAATATCCTGATATTTATATTTTTATAAATTTTCATTTTTTCAAATTTTTCTCAACAATGCAAAGAAATTTGGGAGAAATATTTTTTTTACATATATCACTGTTATTTTGTCTGCACAACAAACTAAAAATAACAATAAACAATGGAAATTGATAAATCATTTAGAATTGTATTTAATAATATTGTTATAAGAAATAAAATATTTTATTTTGTTAATGAAATCTCAAAGAAATTTAATGGTAAAAAATATAATCAATGTAATATTAAATGGTGTGTTTTAAATAAACAATTCAATCTATTGGTTTATAAACTTTCGAGAGAAGTAACTAAAAAGAATGCATTTTCAGATGACTATTTTAATTACTTTTTAAAATATAACACCGATCCACAATTATTAAAACAAATGTTTAAAATATTTCCAAATTTAATACCAACAACTGAAAGGTTATCATCAATATTAATTGAAAAATGTAGTTTGGGTAATTCAATTTTATCAATTCCAGTATATCATTTATATGGTTCAAAAATTGAAGAAACACGTAAATATATATATAAAAACAAATATTATATTTATGAATATTTAATGAAAGAATTAAATATCAAACCAACCAAACAAACATTAAATAATTTATGTATTGGTGGTGAAAATATTGATATAATTAAATCAATGTTTGATCAAGGGTATTTCTCAATTTCAGAAGATTGTGATATTGGTTTATTATATTGTTCGTTAAAAGCAAAAGATTTATCATTTTATAAACTCGTTTTAGAAAATAATCCAACATTAAAAAATGAATTTCAAAATATGGATAATCATATATTAAATCAATTACTTGCCTCAACATGTAATGTTGAATTCTATAAATACTCATTTGATGAAATATTAAATGATGAAACTAAAGTTAGTACACCATTTCCAAAGCACAAAGAACCAAAATTATATTATTTAAATTCAACAGCAATTCAATTTGGTAATATTGAAATAATTGAATATTTATGTAATAGCGTTCACTTGTTTCCAGAGGTATCATTTTCGAATTTACACAATGTAATATTATCAACAATTGCAAATAAAAAAATGGATAAACAAATTGATAATGGTATTAATTCATTGTCATTATTAAAATTCTTTTTACAACATCCAAAATTTGATTTTCAAAATCATCATTTGCAATCAGCATTTGTAAAATTTATAATAAATGGTAAATTGGATTGTTTAGTGTATTTAAAACAACTAGATGGCAATATAGAAATTAATAGTTTATGTTTAAAAAATGCATTAGAAAATAATCAATTTGGTATATTTAATTGGTTAATCACTTATAATGATGGAATAACACCAAAAATTAATTGTTCGGTTGATCATTTTTTTACAATTTTACAATCACTTTCAAATAGTATTGGAATAAAACTTTATAAATCAATACTTGATCCAATTTTATTAAACCCAAATTCTCAAATTACTGAAAATGATATATTACGTGCAATTTTAGCATCATTATATTTATCAAGAAGAGAAAGATATGATTATCTATGTTCATTCATTAAAAATGATAATTTAAAACCAGATTTCCGAGGAATCCAATATTAATTTAATAAAATAAACCATTTATAATTTTTACTCTTTCAAATTTCCGATTTTTTTCCAAGTTTTTTTTTTTATTTTAAAAACTTTTTTTTATAAAAATTACCATCACAACAACAAATAATATGAAAAATGGATAAATTATTTAGAATTGTATTTAAAAATAAAGTTATTAGAAAAGTTATATTCAAATTTGTAGCAGAAAGTAACTCACTGGTAAATACAAAAAAGTATGGTCAAATTAATATAAAATGGTGTATTAGAAATAATCATTGGGATTTATTGGTATATAAATTTTTAAAAGATGAAAAAAAAAGAAAACAATTCACAAATGAACATTTTTATTACTTTTTAGAACATAATACAAATCCTGTTATATTGAAACAAGTATTTCAAATATGTGATAATTTAAAACCAAAATGTTTAAGCGAATCATCAAAAATAATTGAAATGTGTAGTTTGGGTAAATCAAAATTAATATTACCAATATATGGATCATATGTACAAACAAATGAAAATTATAAATTTAAAAATAAACATGAAATTATGGAATATTTAATAAAAGAATTAAAAATCAAACCAACCAAACAAACATTAAATAATTTATGTATTGATGGTGATAATATGAATTTTATAAAATCAATGTTTAATAATGGATATTATTCAATTATGGAAGATTGTGATGTTGGTTTAGTATATTGTACATTAAAAGCAAATGATTATCAATTTTGTAAACTCATTTTAGATAATAACCCAACATTAAAAGAATATGTCACATCATCTTACAATGATTATATATTAAAAGATCTATTATTCAAAGTAAATGCTGATTTTCGTGATTTATTAATAAAAAAACCAATATATAAATAAAAATTTAGAACAACCTTAAACAAAAATTAAACTTTAATTTAAAAACTACAAATATGATATTAATTAATTTTTTTTTTTTTTTTTTTTTTTTTTTTGGATAATTTTTTATTAATTTTTTTTAAAATTTACTAAAAAAAAAATAAAAAAAAAAAAAATTTATTTATTTTATTTTTTTTTTTTTTTTTTTTTTTTTTTTTATTTTTTTTTTTATTTTTTTTTTACGGGTGCTAAATAAAAAAAAAAAAAAAAAAAATAGTAATAATCAATGGATATAGATAAATTATTTAGAATTGTATTTAATAATAAAGTTATTAGAGAGGAGATATTTTATTTTGTTAAAAATATAAATGGTAAAAAGTATGATCAATGTAATATAAAATGGTGTTTAGAAAATAAACAATTCAACCTACTGGTTTATAAACTTTCAAAAGAAATAAACAAAAGAAATGAATTTACAATTGGTGAATTTCATTACTTTTTAGAACATAATATAGAATTGGTATTATTAAAACAAATATTTCAAATTTATCCAAATTTAATACCAACAAATGAAAAAGAATCATCTATAATAATTGAAAAATGTAGTTTGGGTAATTCAATTTTATCACTTTTATCAGATAATAAATTCAAAAATAAACATGAAATAATTCAATATTTAATGGATGAATTAAAAATCAAACCAACAAAACAAACATTACATAATTTATCAGTTGATGGAGAGAATTTAAAAATTATTAAACTAATGTTTGATAAAGGTTATTTCACAATTAAAAAAGATTGTGAATTATTATTATTATATTGTTCATTAAAAGCAAAAGATTTTCAATTTTATAAACTCATTTTAGAAAATAATCAAACATTTAAAAATGAATTTCAAAATATGAATAATTATATATTAAATCAATTATTAGCTTCAACATGTAATGTTGAATTCTATAAATATTCATTTGATAAATTATTAAATGATGAAGATAAAATTATATCAATTAAATTCACATATGAAGAAGAACCAATTTTATATCATTTAAATTCAAAAGTATTTAAATTTGGTAATATGGAAATAATTGATTATTTATGTAATAATATAAACGTATATCCAAAATCAAAAACTATAATTTTATATGATATGGTTATAAGATCAATTGTTAAATATGGAATGAAAGTAATTGGAACAAATTCATTAGATTTATTAAAATACTTTTTAAATCATCAAAAATTCAATTTTGATATTCATCATATAAAATCAATGTTTTTATCATTCATTAAAAATGGTAATTTACAAAGTATTGTTTATTTAAAACAACAATATGGTGATAAATTAATAATTGATTCTAATCATTTATTTTATTCATTAACAAATTATCATATTGAAATATTTAATTGGTTAATTACATATAATGATGGAATAACTAAATTGGTTAATTGTTCAGCATCAGAATTCTTTAATATTATACAAGCAATTTCATATTGTGATCCACCATTACCTTGTAAATCAATACTTGATCCAATTTTATTAAATCCACTTTCAAAAATAACTCAACATGATATTGTACATGCAATTTCTTTAACAATAACAATATCAAATTCAATTAATATAAATCATTCAAATAGATATTTATATGATTATCTTTGTTCATTTATTAAAAATGATAATTTAATACCAGAATTCATTCAAAAATTAATTTTATAAAAATAAATAATAGAGTTGTGGAAACAACTTGTTATTAAAAAATGTGGTATTTTTATTTTTATCTTTTTTAATGAAAATATAAATACATTTGAAATTTGATGTTTTGTTATATTCAAACACAGAATACTGAATTAATCTATGGTTTAAAATGGTCTCTTGGTAGAGCTCCTCCTACATGGTTTGCTCTTTGAGGACCTTTGCATGAGTTTTAACATATTTTAAAATTAATGAAAATGATACATAAATAATTTTAATTATTATAAAAGTATTAAAGTAACTTACCTGATGATGGTTTTGATACTGATGCACCCATATTAATATATTTATTTGATTGATGTTTTGTGTTAATAGAATATGAAATTTTTTTTTTTAAAATACACATGTCTTTTTTATTTTTGTGGTTTTTAAAATTTTAAATAGATATTTTGTTGTCGATTATTGGTACATGTCAAAAATATAAAATAAATATGTCATAATAAATTAAGTTTTATAATATGGTACTGATTCGTGTCCGTATTATAATAATTCCTTGTGGATATTTATAAATATTTATTTTGGTTCTAGTGAATGATTGCGCTATCGTTAAAATTTTAAATACTAACGTTTTTAAAAAAAAATTAAAAAAAAAAAGTTTTTTTATAGAGATTTTTAATTTATTGATGATAATTTTCAAAACATACACAAACAAACAATAATTATTTCATTATAAATATAAAAAGATAGTGTTACCATTATATTATATTACTATGCTTCATTTGATGGTACCAATATTTTCAAAAAAAATAAAAAATTAATTAATTTTAAAAAAATAATTTCAAACTTTTTTTTCGACATTTTATTTTTCTAACACACATAAAAAAAGATAGAAACGTAGTAATAGTAATAGTAGTATACATTTCATATTCATTTAAGATATTAATAACAATTCGAATAATAATAATATAATATTAATATTAATATGATTTATTCACAGTGGGTAATGACGGTGGCACCATACCAAAGCGTGATGAAGTAATTCGAAAAAAGAAAAAGATAGATAAAGTATTTGATAAAGATCAAGTTGGATATGGTAAATGGTTTCTATGTGCATTAGCACAAAATCAATTAAGTGATCCAATTGTAATTGATGATTTAGGTAACCTATTTAATAAAGATAATGTATTGGAAGCATTATTAGATGGTTCATTGGAAAACAATAAATCATTTTCACATATACGCTCATTACGTTCAATTTATCAAGTAAACTTTTCTGCAAATCCAGCATATGATAATGATAATTCAGTATCACCATGGCTTTGTCCAATAACTAAAACTGAAGTTGGTGGAAGTCAGAAATTTAAATTCATTAAAACTTGTGGTCATGTTTTATCAGATAAATCATTTAAAGAATTAGAGAATAGTAGTAATAATAAAACAACAACAACAGCCACTACAACAACCACAACAACTACAGCAACAACTACCACACCTACAGTATCAGAATTATCATGTTTTTTATGTTCAAAAATTTATACACCAAGTGATTTAATTACAATTAACCCCGAGAATGAAGAATTGGAACAAATGAAAGTTACATTAGCAGATAAATTAGCAAATAGTAAATCAAAAAAGTCAAAATCAAAGTCATCAGATAGCAGCAGCAGCAGTAATAGTAAATCAAAATCATCAAAAAAGAGATCAATAGAGTCAAATTTATCATCGGAATCTAGTTTCACATCCAATACACTAGCACAAACAAATACAGAAATCACTAAAAAAATGAAATCTGAAACATTTTCAAGTATTTTTAAAAATACAACAAACTCGTCTGATAAATAGTAATAATAATATTAACAATAAATCAAAACGTAATCTGTAAATAAACCTTTTAATTTAAATTTTTAATTAAAAAAATGCATCTTTTTTCGTTTTTTTTCAAATTTTAAAAAAAATTAATTTTTTTTTTCATTTGACAAATTTACAACAGATACAAACAGACAGACACCAATTTATAGATACCATACATATAAACTTTTATGGAAAGAAGAATTGAATTGACTAAATCAAAAATCAATGAACCAGGATTCAGTAATTTAAAAAAAGTACAGAGAAAGAGAATAAAGAGAAAATTAAAGAATTTAGAAATAGTAAAGAAAAAGTTTGACAAAATTAAAGAGAAATCAAATAACAATATGAAAAATGGTTTATCAAAACATAGTGTAAATGAACAAGATGAAGAAGAAGAAGAAGGAAATGAAATTAAAGATAGTGAAATGGATAACGAAGATGACAATGTTGATAAAGTAGAAGAAATTAAAGGAAATATAAATGTAGATAATAGTATAAACAATAACAAAAACAGCAACAACAATACTACAACAACGACAACAACAATAACAACACCAAATAACGATGACTACAATACAAAGATTGCAAATTTAATTAAAAATAATAATAATAATCATGGTACAATTAAATATTATGCACAAAGATATAGATTATTTTCAAGATATGATCAAGGTATTATATTGGATGATGAATCATGGTTTTCAGTTACACCAGAATTAATAGCACAACATATTGCTGATAGATGTAGATGTAATACAATAGTTGATGCATTTTGTGGTGCAGGTGGTAATACAATTCAATTTAGTTTTACATGTAATTATGTGGTATCAGTTGATTTAGATCCAATGAAAATATTAATGGCAAAACACAATTCATTGGTTTATGGTCATAACAATGAAAATACAAATATAGAATTTATAAATTGTGATGCAATGAGATTACCAAATATTAAAGCTGATGTCATTTTTCTTTCTCCACCTTGGGGTGGTCCAAGTTATACTGGTTCTTCAATTTTTCATTTAGATTCAATGACACCAAATGGGTAAGTTATATTATAAAGTAGTATTTGTTTATATTAATATATCACTATACTAATGTTATACAATTTCCTTACAGTTTTGAAATATTTAAAAATGCAATTAAAATTACACCAAATATAGTTTACTTTTTACCAAAGAATACAAGTAAAGTTGATATTGCAAAACTTTCATTAATTAGTAAAGAGAATGGTGGTAGTGATTATTGTGAAGTTGAAGAAAACTATATCAATGAAAAATTAAAAACAATTACATTATATTTTGGTTCATTAATAAATAATAATAAATATTACAATTGATTTATATTGGATTGATTATAGACTGTATATATATAATTTAAAAATAATATTGGTGTTTTTATTTATTTTATTTTACTTTAGGGATCATAATTAAAAATACTAGAGAATAATTCTCTAAATACTTTAATGCCAGTATTAATTTCATCCAATGTAATATCATTATTACCATTTACTAATTCTTTTAACATCATAATACCATGACCATCTTGTAAATTATCAGCTTTAAAATGTACATCAAAATAAAATAATTCTTTAACGTTATGTTGTTTACATGAATTATGTAAATCAACAAATAGAAAACAATGCAATTCACAACAAACTAAAAATGAATATAATATATTTATCTTTTCATGATTAACATATTTATAAACATTTAATAATAATTGTTTACATCTTTGATAATGTTCTATTTTATATTGACCTAATTGTGAAAATGTTGATAAAGCCAACATTGAATGTGTACCTTCTTTAAATTCATCAGTACCAAATACTTCATCAATTGCATTTGATTTCATAATTTCACCACCAACATTATATAATTGACATGCACATAGCCAAATTGTGAAATGTAGATGTATTGTAACTGCCATTGTTTGCATATTATCTTTTGAATAATTATATGTTTTTCTATCCTTTTCAAAACAATAATTTATTACTTCTAAAATATGATCAAATTCAATTCTATTTACTAATTCTTTATTGGTTGTTTCATTTTCAATAATTGATAATTCCATTTTAAATATTAATGTATTAGATAAATAAATAAATAAAATGTTTTTACAGTAATTAAATAGACATAAATTATTTTTTTTAATTTTATTAAATTAAATTAAAATACAAAATTGAATAAAATTATTTTAAGTCTAAATACAAATATGAAATTATTTATGTTTTTTTATTAAAAATGAGTGGGTACTCACATATATTATAATTTAATTTTACTTATTATGTGGTTTTTAAAATTAAATTAAATAACTTCAACAAAAAATGTTTAAATTTCTTTTTATTTATTTAATTATTACATTTTAAATATCTATAAACTACACAAAAAAAATACATTTTGTTTAAAAAAAAAAGATTTTCAAATCTTATCTTAAAGATGCATTAAAAAAAACTAAAAAGTATAATTTTATTATATAGTTTAGAGCAAATTATTTTTATTTTTATTAGTTACTAATCATATCACTTATATATTTCAGATTTATAGAAACTATGTTTGACAGACAGACAAACTACAACCACTACACACACTTTTTTTTTTTGAAAAAATAAATAAAAACAAATAAAAATGTGTGGGTGTCATAATTATTTTATTACAGAATAACAAAAAAACGTCTAGATTTGAGATTATATTATATATAATATATTAATGTAATATTTTAAAAATGAAACAATTTTTACATTTATTTGTTATAAATTAAATTATTAATGTGACATCAAACACAAATAAAAAATGAACTTTATTTTTTTAATATTATTTTTGACAACTATATCATTGATTGTTGATTTTGTAAGTAATAAAAGTTAGTGGGAATATTATAGTATTATTATTGGAAGTAGTTCATAAAAATTAGAAAAAACACTAACATTTATTTTCTTTTAATACATATTAAAAAAAAAAGGTAAAAAAAAATAAAAGAAAACATAAGAATGAAATATCAGGACCAATTAGATTACCTGTAATAGGTAATTTACATCAATTAACTAGTAATCCACATAGAGGGTTAAAATCATTATCAGATAAATATGGTGGTATATTTTCATATCACTTACAACAACACTGTAATGATCACCAAGATAACAATTATTAATGAAATATATATAAAGAAATTTGAAAAGTTTTGTACACGTCCACATTGTCCAACATTTAAAATACTTTCAAATGGATATAAAGATTTAGTATTTGCTGATAATTATGATGACTGGTATAGTATTCGTTCATTAGTTGGAAATAGTTTCACAAAAACAAAATTAACTCAAACTATTTATAGTTACATTGAAGAACAAACAACTTTATTAATTAATAGTATGAAAAAATATGAAGAATCTAATGAACCTGTATTGTATCATCACATATAAATATATAAAATATAAATTTTGTGGTTTGTTAACTATACTATATACATGTTATTTAGTTTTATCCAGATAAAAATTATACAAAAGTATCAATGAATGTTATTTGTAAATTATTTTTTTCAAAAGAAATGTTACCTCATGAAACCGAAGGTGAAATGGAAAAAATAACTGAACCAGTTAGAATGATTACAAGACAACTTGGTACAGGTCATTTAGATGATTTTGTTGGAATATCAGGTCCATTATTTTATTTTTCAAAATTAAAATATAAATCATATGTTGATACCATCATTTCTCATATTAAAACAATTTACCATGATCATTTAATGAATTTAGATATTGATAAGTATGTAATTATAATATATATTATGTGCATAATGTACAATTATATATTAAAAAATAATTTATAAATTAATAGCCCAAAAGATTTAATGGATATGTTAATTATTAATTTAAAAGAATCAAATTATCATGATATTGAAACTAGAGTAACTCATACTGCAATTGATTTTTTATTAGGTGGTAGTGATTCAGTATCCGGTTTAATGGAGTGGTTTACATTGTTTATGATTAATAATCCAAATTGTCAAGATAAAGCATACAATGAAATAATTAAAGTTATGGGTGATGATTGTAAAATGATTTCATTTACTGATCGTTCAAAATTATCATATGTAAATGCATGTATTAATGAATGTCTTAGACTTAAAGCAGAAGATCCATTAGGTATACCTCGTGCAGCAGTAGAAGATGTAAAAATAAATGGTTATTTCATACTAAAAGGTACACAAATTCATCATAATATATATGCAGTTCAAATGAATGAAAAAGTATTTAAAGATCCATATATATTTAATCCTGAAAGATGGTTAATTGATGATCAGGTTAAATTAAAAGAACAATTTAATCATTTAATTCCATTTAGTATTGGTCCAAAAATATGTAGTATGTATTTATGTTTTATTTATTTAATTTAATTAATTACAATATAATAAAATTAATACCCTTTATTCATTCATGTTAACATAGTTGGAAAGAATTTATCAGAATTAGAATTGTTTGTTGCTTGTTCAAATTTAGTTTTAAATTTTAAAATGTCATCATTTTATAATCCTTCAAAACAAATTGATGATTTTGAAGATTTTGGAATTACAATACACCCAAAACCATTTGCAATAAAATTAGAAAAAAGAATATAAAAATAAAAATAAGAAATTACAATTAATCATATATATTTATATTATTATTGTTTTATTTTTATTTTTGACAATATATTATTTGTTGTACTTGTTGATCACAATTTGCAGCTATTTTATCTATTTTACAAGCACCAGTATAATCACAATTTTTAGCAAATGGTACACCATTATTACAAGAGTATGTGATTGTAGTACTATTTTCATTATCTTGGAATGAATATCCATTTGTATATGTTGTAGCGTATAAGAGTGTACCATCATTACATTTAGAATGATTACCATAATAATTATATTGTTCAATAACTAATGTACCTGATTGATATTGTGGTGTTGATGATGTTGTAACTGATGTTAAACTTGTAACATTAATACCTTGAAAATTTGGTGTTGTACCACATTGATTTAAATTTAATTTTGAAGTTTCAATTATTTCATCACATGCTGCATTTTGCCATGTTGTATATTGTGTAATTACAACATCTTTATTTGAATTTATATTTAATAAAAAGTTATAATTATTTGGACCCCATGCAATACCTGTTTGAAAATTTGCAATATTTGAAACACAAATACCTGCTTTAATTGAATAACCAACACCTGAAATTGCTGTATTACATTGATTATTTGATTCACCTGAATATGTACCAATGAAATTTATAAATTGACTTTTAACTGTTGCGCATATAACAATTAAAGATAATAATGATAATAATAATTTCATTGTTTGTTTCTTTTTTATTTTTCTTTGGTTGTGATTAAAACGATAATAATAAATAATTTTTTTTTTTAGATGGTTTTTATAACTGTTAAAAATTCGAAAAATATCAGAAAATATCGAAAAAAACAGCTCGAAATTTTTGAAAAGTTAATTTATTCTCTTGATTCCACACATTCCCCTCTATTTCAAATTTGGTAACCACGCTTCCCCTCTCTGACGCTTTTGGTAACTATAAAAAAAATACAAAATTAACAATGGAAAAAAGTAGTAAGAAAGTTACGTCATCATCATAATTACGATGGTGTAACCTTAATAAAAATTTAATTAATTAGTTTTAGAAAACCAATTTCTATTTTAACGTATGCATGAATATAAAACAAGGATAATACTATAACATTAATAAACATATGCAATCTATAAAGAAAAAAAATACATCGTTGATATAAAACTTTAATTAATGAGTAAAATTTCTATATAAATGATTCATTGTTTATTTCTTTTTTTTTTGCACTATTATTATTGTGCTTATTTGTGTGTCATTTAATAAATTTTTTTTATTAAAAAAAAAAAAAAAAGTCAAATTTTTATGACACCACAACAAAATTTAAATGTTATACCACTTATTCAACTAAAAAATGAACAAAATATAGAAAGTTTCTGATGATGACAGATGATAAAAGATTGGGAATTATGAATTAAATCAAATGTTAATATTATTGTGTTGGTGGTAATATATTAATACCAAACTGAAAACAAATATAAAAGAACATTTTGTGATTATTGTAAAAAAAAAAAAAACTATTTTATAATATAATAAAATAAAAGAAATCATTTTTAAATTTTTTAATTTATTTAATTTAGTCGATTTGTTATTATATTGTTATTGTTATTATTATTTATTACTATTTATTATTAATTATTATTATTTAATTAATTATTTATGAATTCTTTTTTTTATTTATTATTTAAATAAATACTTGAAGAACCATAAGTTGATCTATTTGGAGAAGAAAATGAATTTGGTGGTGGAGTTCTAAAAGGTGAAGAGGGGATACCACCACTTGGAGTTGAAGATTGAAGATTTTGATTTGGTGCAATGTAAACTCTTGGTTGACTATTGTGTTGTTTTGAAATGTATAGACCAATAATTAAAGTAGTTGCAATAATTAAAAATGAAAATAAGAATGGATGTGAATTAATGGTTGAAGATTCAACATAGTTATTTGTTGATTCGTTAATTGGTGTTGTACTACCACTCTTTGAGAATGAAACGTTGATTGTTGTTTTACTTTTACCATCTGCACTTGAAATATATAATGGAATTGAAGTAAAACCAACATGTGGATTCATTGGTTGAATTGCATATTTAACTATGTTGTTTTCTGTTTGTTGCTCAGGATTTAATTGTTGAACTGATAAAACTGAATTATCTGATGATTCAACGAAAATTGGTTTTGAAGATTGAATATTTAAAACGTATGTTGATTGACGTGCAGATAATTGAATTTTGTTTGATTTTACATTTAATACAGAGAAAGTGGATTCAAATGGTAAACTAACTGTTGATTCGAAAACATATGATTTATCATTGTTTGAAACTTGAACAAACAAGGTAACTTTTTCTATGGTTGAAGTGGCAGCACCAGTTGGTTGAACAACACATCTATAATATTGTTCTTTACCATTGGAACTGGTAACTTTTTCAAAACGTGCGGTTGCAAATGATGATTCTTGAATACTACATTCACCTTTGATATTTTGATTTATAGTATTTGATTGTGGTGTAAATTCAAATTCGCTTGTTGAACCTTTGGTTGATGGTGCAGTAAAGAATTTCAAATTGTATGAATATTTTTCACCTGCTGAACTGTTGATAACTTGATCATTGAAATCAACTTTAACACGACCTATTTTAGCTACTACAACTTGAGTTTGAGATGAAGGATTTCTAATGTAATTAACGGTTGTAACACCTGTACCGACTGCAACAGCTCTACCAGAAACTGGATCAATTGAAAGAATTGAAGGATCACCAGTTGCCCATACTTTTTCATCATTTCCTGGCAATGCATAACCTCTTTGTTCAAGTTGTTCACGTGCAATTGAAAAATGAACAGTTGATCCAACATGGAGGATTGGTTGATGTGGTTCAACTAAACGACCAACAAATACTTTAATATAATCATCAAGGTGTGGCATATCTTTAAGATAAACATGTAATGTAACTAAACCAGCACGAATACCTTTAATTGTAACAACATTTCCATCAATTGATGAACTAATGATACCTGTATTACTAACTTCACTAGAGAAAACAACCAATGAACCATATTCACTAAATATTTCACCAATATCATCACGTAATAAAATTGAGAATGACATTGATCCACCAATTGGAATTACAGTGGAACTAATTGGTAATATTGGAAGTAATTCAAGATGTGAAAATGGTTTGGAATTAATTTTCATTAATTTACTTGTATCCATACGACCATCTCTAACAGCACTAACGTAACAGGTACCAATTTTATCCAATGAAACAATTTTACCATTATCACCAATATCAATAACATCTTTACATGATGATGATGAATGACCATCCAATGATAATGGATAAAATTCAATACCACTTTTATCCAAATGATTATTGGTAATGAATGATGATGCTGTATTCAAAGGAAGAAGCAATGAAGTTGTACATTGGAATGGAATATCAGGAATTACATTGATTTGTAATGATGCTGCTTGGAATAAATATTTTGTTCTATCTGAACCTGAATATGCCCAAACTGTAATTGATGTTGATCCAGCATTTTTACCAATGACACGAACACTAAATGAACCTTCAATTTCAACGGTTGTATTTGCACCTTCATAAATTGGTGCTAATGTTGCAATATTACTATCTAAACATTCCCATTTAAAGAATAAATCAACTGTACCATATGTAAATGGTGTTTCACCATTTGCACCAACAACTCTTAATTTAGCTTCATTACCAACCAATATCTTATTGATACTACTATGAATACGAATACCTGTCATATTTTTAACGTAAACCATCAATTTATCTTGACCAATCAACATTTTCTTTCCGGAAATTGGATCAACAATTTGTGCAATCACTGTGATTGTTGCTTCACCAACTTTCAATGCAACCAATTCACCATTTGCTAAATCTTGTTTTGATGGTGAACCTGATGAGCCACTACTTAAATTAACAATGGAATTATCAGATGAAATAAAGGATACATCTTGACGAATTGGTGCTCCACCAGTCCAATGAATTTGGAAATGACCACCTGGAACCAAATGTAAAACACTTGGTGATACACGGAATGGTGGGAAAACTTGAATTTGAATGGTTTTACTTGTTGCACTATGTGATGTTTTTGGATTGAAAATTGTAACCGACAATGTAACCAAACCTTGATCTAATCCTTTCAATGTGAATACTTGACTATCTACAGATTGAATCATTGAAAGTACATTTGGATTATCAATATGTGGTATAATGTTCATATATTGATATTGTGATTCATCAAATTGTTGACCATTTTGTGCATATCCTCTAACAATTAACTTTATTGAGTCACCTACTTGTACCATATCTTGAACATCCAATTCAATTGAATGAACTTCACTAATTTGAATTATACTTGGTGGTGATGTTGTAGTTGGTGCAATTGCATTGGTGGAAGAGGTGGTTGTTGATGATGGTTCACTACCTAAACAAATATCTTTAACTTCAACTTTGAGGTAACCTTGTTGAATTGGAATAACATTTACAAAATCTGAACCAGTTTGATAAGCCAATGAAGCGATTTTACTTGAATTTGAAGTGAATGCAAAGTTTTTACTACCACCAATAGCTTCAATTTTCAAATGATTTTTATCGGAGAGATACATAGTATATGAATCAGGGAATAAAGTAACACTTGAGAGTAAATGTAATTCCAATGATGAAGATATTTTATTTGAGAGTGTTGGGATTTGTTTAACCTTTAATTGTTTCAATAATTCTGTATCATATCCAACGATGGTTGATGTAATGATGACTTTACCTTGTTCTTTTGATAATGATAATGTTGATAAATGATCAATTTGATTGTAATCTTCTAACCATTTAGCTTGTGATTCATCAGATGATTTCCAATCGAATATCAATGAACTATAATTTGTAAATGCTTTACCTAAATCATCGTAAACTTGTGCAATAAATGGAATATCACGATTATTACGGATTTTATATGTACCAATTTCACCTGGTTTTTGTTTTTTAATTGAAAATATTGTATCTTGACATGATGGTAATGTAGTTGATGATGATGATGATGATGTGGTTGAACTACTGCTACTACTTTCTGAAATACTATCCAATGTTTCTTTTGGTAAATTTGCAACTTGTAATTGAATTGATAATGGTACACTACAAGAATATGGAATGCTTATTGATGGACTTGCTGGTAATGGATTTGAACTTGATACTTTATTACCAACTGTAACAGTGATAAAAGTACGTGATGATGAAGATGTATGTTGAAGACAAGTTACTCTAAATGAATTACCATTTCCTGGTACAATTGAAATTGCAGATTGATCAGTTGAATTTGAAACAATTGTTTGGAAATGACTTTTTGGTTCTAAATACCATGGATCAGGACCACCTCTAAAGAAAACGTTTGCACTTGAACCCAAAGATAACAATATTTCATCATGATCAGCTTTCAATGGAGCATATGCAAAAATACGAACAGATGCTTTCATTCCATTGTAATAAACAGTTGCAACACTTGATCCTTCTTTAGTTGCTAAAAATTCACGAATTGAACAAAGATCCAACGATTCTTTTGATGTGGTTGATGATACTGGTAAAATTGAAAATGATTTATCTTGTTCACCACTACTACTTTCAACTTTCCATTCTAAATCATTTAAATTACAACTATCAAAATGAATACCTTTTGACAATTGTTTAGATAATAATTTAGTTGATAATTGTAATGTTGAACCAACTTGAACTTCAATACGTGATGGTGTAATTGTAATTTCATCAGGTGTTAATACTACAACTAATACTTGATCTCTATTGTGTGGATTCTTTTTATCAACTACAATTACTTCAGTTTGACCTGCTGATGATTGACTTGAAATACCACCCAATGAATCAACTTGAACAATTGCTGAATTATTTGTATACCAATTGTATTCACCTGATCCACCATTTACTCTAACTGTATAGGTTTGTTTATTCTTTGGTAAATATGGTAAATATACAATTGGTGGACTTAATGATATTTGTGAATGAATTGTTACTTCTTGTTCAACACTTATTGGATTTAATAATGCTGTATATTTTTTTAAATTTAAATCCTGTAGAATCAACATTGGTTTAATATTAGTATATGTGGTATATTTTATATCAAAACATATTACCACCATTATTAATATTATAATGTTGATACCTACATAAACTTTAATTAATGAAGCTTTTAATGAAATTGTACCTTGTTTAATTGCTTTTAGATAAAATGTATCTGATCTTTTTGTTGAAGTTGAAGGAATTTGATTTGATGGTAATGGTTCAAAATATTCTGATGGAATATTGAGATCAAATGTAATTTCTGATGAATGAATTTTATGAGCAGATGCATCATAAAGTTCAACTGTTAAAATGTAATTACGTTGTTCAATTAAATTCCAACTTGATGATCCAACAGGTCCATAACCAGATTTTAATGGTTCAATTTTTATTGCTAAATAAGATGGATGTACAACATTTACCAATGCTTGTACTTTATTATCACTCATATTTTTATGTTGAACTTTTAAATCTGTTCTACCTAATTCCATTGCCATAAAATTACCCGAATCGTCAACTTTACCAACTTTACTATTACTTGATGACCAAATATAATTTGGGTTTGGTAATGGTATATCTGTAATTTAAAATAGCCAATTAATAATCATGATGGTATAACATCATATTTTTTAATAGTCGAATTTTACTTACTTTCTAAAACTGTTCTTTTCTTTGTTAATAATTGATATTGAATTTGAGTACCAGAAATAACGTATAATAAATAAGATGGATTCAATTGAAGTGGTTCTAAAATTGAAATTGTTGTTGAATGTTGAATATCTTTATAGGTGTTATCAGTTAATTTAGTGGTTACTTGAGTACGACCTGTATCAACACCTTGAACCAATACAAATGATGTTTGTAATCCATCATGTTCCATTTTTAATGCTACATCATCCAATGGGAATCCTCTAAATGGTACAATTTGAATGATGTTTCCTGCTGTAATTGACCATTCAAATTCTAAACCAATAATCGATGAAAATACATTTCCTACTGAATCATATGCTCTAACATGAAGTTCTTCTAAATCATCTTTGTACATTGTTTTGGTAGTCGTTTCAATTACAATTGATGAAATTCTATCAACAAATACTTCACATTGTAATTTTTTACCAGTAACTATTAAATTCGTAATACACAGTATTGATTAGTAAAAAGATAATAATAAGCGAATATAATTTATTTCATATGATACATACCTTGTTCTTCAGCATAAATGAAAGCGGAATTTCTTTCAGATGATGAACCACCTGATCTAACAGATACAAGTACTGCTTTTGAACATCTTTTATTATTACTTGATGGAAGATTTGAATTATCCCATAATGAGATATCGGGTATACCAATTGTTTGTTGTTGATTATCACATGCTGCTGGTGCTGTTTCATAGATTGGTGTAATTTCAACCAAATCAGGATTTGTATTAATCCATTCAAAACAACCTTTATTTGCTTCTAATTTATATGGTTTTCTAAATTTTGATGTACTATATGGTAAAAGTAATGAAACTGGTGATATTGCATAATCTGTATCTGAAACAACTGATTTTACAAACAATATACATAACACAAATGATATTAATAATATCAATTTATTACTATTATACATGATGATGTTGTCGTTATTTGTTTTATATATAGTGGTAGTTGTACTGTTTTTCTATTTATTTATTTATATATACAATTACAACAAACAACATTAATAGTTTGTCATTGAAATAATAAAAAAAAAAAAAAAAAAAAAAAATAAAAAAAAAAAATAAAATTAAAAAAAAAAAAAAAAAAAAAAAAAAAAATCATAACTATACAGTTTATACATATAAAACACATTTAAAATGAATCACGTTAATACAAAAGTAATTTATTAAATTCGTTTATATCATAATTATAATCATAATTATTATTTTTGACATTAATGATATCCTTAAAATACAGGCACAAGTTATTGAAGCATTTAGAGTATTTGATCGTGATGGTCAAGGTTATGTAACTGTTGATCATTTAAGAAAAGTTTTAAATGAATTGGGTGATATGATGCCAGCAGATGAAGTATGTTTTCAAATATAAATATAAAAAATCACACACCACATTATAATATGGTCTAAACTATACTAACCAATAATGTTTTTGTAATTTCCGCACAATAGATTGAAGAATTAATTTATGAAGCAGATCCACAAAATTCAGGATATGTTCAATACGAAACATTTGTAGCAATGTTATTTTTATATGAAAATTAATTATAGCGCTGTAGTAACAACAATCAATACTATCAAAATCAATAATGTTAAATTAAATACTATATAAATCTCAATTGTAAAATAAATAAAACCACTCTCATAATACACAAAACAAAAACAATCTCACCCAACATATTTTGCAACAAAATATCATAGATAGAAATAATGATATTATTATTTTAAAGTTTTTTTTTTTTTTAATTTCTATTTCTTTTTATTTACAAATAATTTAAAAAGAGCGCATTGATTAAAGATGGGAACTATAACCTTGATCGATTTTTAATATAAAGTTGAGTTTTGTTTATGATGTTGATGTTGACGTGTTTAATTGATTGGTTGATTGGTGATTTTGTACAAATTATTATTACTAAACATTAATAAAGCGCAGTATTATTATTATTATAGTAGTGGGTGTGTTGATTATAAATATAATATAATTCTATTTTAATGATGAGAAGGTGAATTTGGAGTATGTATGTGATGATGATGGTGAGTTGTATTATGTATATTTGGACCTAAAAACTTTCTTATTCTCTTTACTAAATCTGCTTTAACTTGTGGTGGTACTTTTTCTATAATAGAGATGGATGAAAAGTTAGATACAACACTTTATGACAATAATAATTCATGTATATAAAAATACACATACTTTTTGCAATTGGTGTAATTAATGAAATTAAATCTTCAATTTTAAAATTTTCGTTTTGATTATTCTTTATATAATCTCTACATGCAATTTTAACCTCATCTCTCCAACCACCTTCAACTAATTTACTCTTTAAAAGTACTTTTAATCTTTCCTTTTCACCAGATTCTATAAGTTTTTGATGTATAGTTGATCTTAATTTAATATGACTGTGCAATGAAAGTAGTATATTGGATGTTAATATATTAATGTCAATCATATAGATAATTACTATTTATGTTTCAAACTTACTCTTTTGGTATAATTGTATTATTTGATGTTGATGTCATTTTTATATATTTTTATATGTGTATTTGTATATGATCGTTTTTATATTATGATTAATATTACTACTATTGTACAATTTGACGAATGATTTTTGAACGAATTGATCTTTTTTTTTATTTTTTTTTGCAAATTAAAATTTAAAATTTATTATTAACCAATTAGATATATTTTTTGATATTATAACTTTTATTAACTGAATTGGTTTACGAATTATAATAAAATGTTTTAGTAAAATATGAAAAATGGTCGTTGGAAAAAATTTGAAAAAAAAAAATAAAAAAAAATAAAAAAAAAAGTTGTATGCAAACAAATCAAAAATATAAAATTATAAAAGTTTAAAAGAAAATAAAAATATAATTAATATATGATATTTATAGATTTAAAATTATATATTTATATACACATTTATGCAAATTAAATTATTGGTTTTTAATTAGTGGTAGTGGTTGTTGGTTTATTTTTAAAAATAAAAAATTAAAAATATTACAAAAATAAACAATATTGTGTTTATAAATTGTTTTTTTTTTTTGTTTGTGATAGTATCACTGGTAGTGGTAGTGTATTAGAGATACATTTTGAAATCAAATCAAATCAGCCACACAATTTCAAACACATACACACATACACACACATAAAAACAATTTTATTTTTTTATAGATTTTGTGTGTGTGTGTGTTTGATTAAATCTTATGAATTAAAAATAGACTATCACACACTAATTAAAAACCCCTCTTTTTATTAAATGATTGGTTGAATTGAATACATACATATTGTTTATTTGTTAGTTTTTTAATTTACTTTTTTTTTTTTTTTTTTTTTTTTTATTTTTAATTTTTTTTTTTAAAAATAATTAAAATAAATTAAAATTATAAAAAAAAAATGAAAATTAATTTTCGATAAAAAAAAAAAAAAAAAGCCCAACA
>JACAFY010010981.1:0-35990 GCA_015252635.1 Dictyostelium capitatum
AAAATAAATAAATAAATAATGTAACTAGTTTCGTAATGAAAAAAAAAATAAAAAAATAAAAAAAAAATTTTTGTTAAATAACTGCAAAGTTTATAAAAAATGTCAAATCTAGATATTTTTTTTTCCAAGGTGATACATTGGTAACAAAGTCTTTATTTCTGCTGAATAGACTGGGTGATTTTTATTGATGATTAGTAAATTAAATAATTTTGTTTATTAATTAATTAATTAGTTATATATTAAATTATATAAATTGTTTTAATAATAATAAAATTTTATAAATTTCTTAGTTTCTTCGTTTTTTTTTTTTATTTTTCTAAAAATGGTGCATATTAATATTAATATTAATTTAATAAATATTTAAAATAATGATATTTATTTTTCATTAATTAAATTTTAATATAAAAAAAATGACTATAATTTTAATAATTAAATTTTAAAAATAAAATTATTTTATAATATTTTTTATTCAAATAAATAATTTTTATATTAAAAAAAAAAAAAATTAAAAAAACTATAAATTGAATTGAAATTAATATTAATTTTATATAACCAAAACACAATTAACAAATAATAAGTAGTAATTTATTTATAAATAAATTAAATAAATAAATAAAATACAAAAAAATAATAATTAAATAATAAATAATAATAAAAATAATAAAAAAAATGAGAGTAATTTTAAGTTTAGTACTTTTATTAACAGTATTTACATCATATTCAAATTCATTTTCATGGGGTATGTTTAATATATATTAATTTTTATAAAATATAATTAATTGAATAATTATTAATTTTATTAATTATTTTAAATAAAGATCATGTAAAATCAACAACTATTGATAATGAAGCATATCGTTCAGTTTCATATAACCAACTAGAAATATTACCTGGATGTCCATCATTTTGGTCATATGGTATATCTGTAAATGGTAGTATTGTTAAAGATCTTGATGTTGATACAAGTGTATTTAAATTTACAACTTGTAATCTATTGAAAACATCATTCCCTTCATACTTTTTCCGTTTCTTTTCATTTTCAAAGAATGATGGTGATGATGATGGATCAATTGGTGGTAGTGCATCAGTATCAATTGGTAGTGCAAGCGTTGGTGCTAGTGGTAGTGTAAGTGTTGGTGATGAAAGTTCAAATGATGATGATGGCACAGGTGCAAAAGTATCAAAAGTAGCAGCATCATTCACACCAACATTTATCATTGAATATTTAGAAAAGAATGGAAAAGATGGTTTCCAATATAAAGAAGATGAAATTTTAAATTATGTTAATCTTGCAAAATTAAGTTACAAAATGACAAAAGAACAAAAAGATATGACTGGTAATAATGGAAAGAATTTCACTGCATATCAAATGCGAGTTAGTTCAACAAATGATTTATTTCAAATGACATTTTATGTTAGTGGTGCTCCAATTAATGTTGGTGATGTTAAATTGTCTGCTGAACAAAGTAAAGTTGATATTACAATTAATGGTTTCTTTAATGCTGAAAAGAATAAAAAAGATTGTCCAGTAATTCAAATTGGTAATTTCCCATGTACATCAAGTGGTACTGGTTCAACTAATACAGAATCTAAAATTGCATTAACTTCATTCTTTGCTACAAAATCTAAAAACTTAGAAGTTGAAATTGATGATAATCAAATTAAAATTAATGATGAAGTAATTAAAGCTGGTTTTTCATGGGAATCAAATGTAGATATTGATGATAATGGTACAAATAAAACCGTTACAGTTACATCAACTTCCCAAGGATATGTTGATTTTGATGATTTCGGTGCTGCTTTCATTAAAAGATCATTCATTGGTGAATTCTCTGCTCAATTTTTAACACATACTTTTGCAAGATCAGATAGAATTGTATGGGATCCACGTTTAGGTGGAACAAACATTGATGTTGATGTCGATACTGAATCATCATCATCTCATTTAATGTATTCATCTTGTTTTGTTTTAATTTCATTAATTTTATCAATATTATTTTAATTCAAATAATGACACCAATCATTAAATCACAAATATCTATTTATAATTCATATTCTATAATAATTAAATAAACTTAATCAAACTATTTATATTTATATTCTAAAACTTATCTTCCATTGATTTACCAGAATAAATTAAGTTCATATCTCCAACTTTTACTTTATTACTTCTTTTAAAAATTGATTCTTTTAACCATAATACAGAACGACCTGAAGTTGTTTGAAATGGATAAACTGTACCATCTAATAATCTAATATAAAATTATAAATCATTACCTGAACAATTTGATTCTGCCAATCCGACTACTTTTTCGCCATTACCAACCATAATATGATTTATACCATGCACAATTGATGAATAATCTTTTAATGAAATAATTTCACCAACTAATATTTTATCATCTTTTATAATTTTAATTTTTAAAATTGATTCTAATCCAGAAATTAATAATTCATTCATTTTTCCTTTTTGATTTCATTAATTAAATAATAATAAAAATATAAATTAAAAATTTAACTCAACTTTTTTTTTTTTTTTTTAGTTTAATTATGATATTAATGACTTAATATTTTAAGTGGGAAATTATATAGATCAATATAATCTATAAATTACAAATTTATATATATATATATTTAGTAATTTAAATAAAATTTATTATTATTTACATTGATTTTTTATCTCTATTAATTTTTTGTCTTTTTGAAGAATCCAATTCTCTTTTTCTTAAACGAATATTTTTTGGAGTAATTTCAATGAGTTCATCTTCTTTGACAGCAGCAATTGCTTCTTCAAGTTTTAATACTTTTGGTGCAGTTAAACGAACACTTTCTTCTTTAACTGTTGTTCTAATGTTTGTTAATTGTTTTGCTTTTACTGGGTTAACGTCTAAATCTTGATGTTTAGCATTTTCACCAATGATCATACCAGAGTAAACTTGAGTTTGTGGACCAATAAATAAGGTACCTCTACCTTCAAGTGCAGCTAATGAATGAGATGTTGCAACACCTTCACTCATTGAAATGAGTGCACCTTTTTCTTTGTTATCCATTTGGCCTTTATGTGAGACATAAGAATGGAATAAATGATTCATAACACCAGTACCTTTTGTATCATTTACCAATTCACTTCTTAAACCAATTAAACCTCTTGATGGTGCAAGGAATACTAAACGTGATTTACCCATAGATTGTTTCATTTCGATGATATCACCTTTTCTCTTTGAAAGTTTTTCAATGATTGCACCAGAGTATTCTGAATCAACATCAATTGTAACTTCTTCTTGTGGTTCCAAAATTGAACCATTTTCATCTTTTTTAAATACAACTTTTGGTTGAGATACAGCTACTTCAAAACCTTCACGTCTCATATTTTCCAATAAGATACCCAATTGAAGTTCACCACGACCTTTAACTTCAAATGTTTCACCAGTAGTAACTACTTGAAGTGATACATTACTTTCAATTTCTTTGAGTAAACGTTGTTTAATTTTCAATGTTGTACATTGTGTACCTTCTTTACCTGCAAATGGACTTGAATTTGCTTCGAAATGCATTGAAAGTACTGGTGGATCAATTGGTGTAGCTGGAATTGGTTTTTTAATACCTTCAGCAACAATGGAATTTGTAACGGTTGCAGTTGAGAAACCAGCAATACCAACGATATCACCTGCTTCACCCTCTTCCAAAATGATTCTTTCCATTGCACGACGACAAAATATTTTAGTGATTTTTGATCCATCTTCAACTACATTACCATTGATATCAACAACACGTAATGGTGCACCAATTTTAGCTTTACCAGAATAAATTTTACCAGTTACAATACGACCAACAAATGGATCAGATTCTAAATTTGTAACCAACATTGAAAATGGTTCATCTGGTTTAACATCTGGTGCATTAACATACTCTATAATTGTATCTAATAATGGTAAAATATCTTTTTGTTCATCACCACGTGATCTAACAGCCCAACCTTGACGACCACTTGCATAAAGTGTTGGATAATTTAATTGTTCATCATTTGCACCCAATGTTGCAAATAAATCGAAAATTTCATTTTCAACTTCATCAACACGTGCTGTTGAACGATCCATTTTATTGATTACAACAATTGGACGTAACCCAGATGCTAATGCTTTTGAAAGTACAAATTTAGTTTGTGCCATTGGACCTTCTGTTGCATCAACTAATAACACAACACCATCTACCATTGAAAGTACACGTTCAACTTCTCCACCAAAATCACCATGACCTGGTGTATCTACAATATTTAATTTATGATTCTTAAAATCAAATGATGTACATTTTGCCATAATTGTAATACCTCTTTCCATTTCTAATGCATTTGAATCCATTACTCTTTCATCTTTTTCTGTTTCTTTAATTGCTCCTGACTGACGTAATAATTGATCAACTAATGATGTTTTACCATGATCTACATGTGCAATAATTGCAACATTTCTAATTTTTTCATGTTTTGATGAATAAAATCTATAAATTCCAATATCTAATTTTGATTGTGTTGATGTATTTAAATTTGAAATTGATGTATTACTATTATTAAAGGTACTATTATTTTTAATTAATGTTGATCTATTATTATTATTTAAAAATTGGTTTTTATTTAATGTTGGAGTGGTTGTTGTTATATTTCTATTATTATTATTTTTATTGTTATTTAAAATTGATGTTGATCCAATTTATCTTTGAATAACATTATTATTTATTTTATTTTTTGAAATTGTTTGAACAACTTTTCTTGATACTTTATTTAATGAAATCATTTTCTTATCTTTTTTTTTTTTTGATCAAAAAAGTAATATGAACAATTACAACATTAAAATAAACGACCGAAAAAAAATTAATTTTTACGAAAACCTATTTTTTTTTTTTTTTTTTTTTTTTTTTTTTTTTTTTTTTTTTATTTTTTTTGTTTTTTTTTTTTTTTTTTTTTTTTTTTTTTTTTTTTTTTTTTGATTGATTAAATTAATTAATTAATTTTTGGACAATAAGATATTTTCGAATTTGAATGTGTTATAATAATAAAAATGTTTACGACAACAAAAAAAAGTTTAAAAAAAAAATAGTGTCACACATCGGTTACCCTCGACAAAACTATTTTTATAATAATCAAATCCAACATATATTTTTTTTTTTTTTACATACGTTTTGTATTAATAAAATAATAAAATTATTTTCTGAGTTTATATATGGTATATTGCAGTTGATTATTATAAAAGATTTTATTAATTATGTTTTTGGTTATGATAAAAAATTAGCTTTTTTTTAATTTTAATTTTTTTTAGTAAAAGTTTCCGCTATAAAAGAATGTACTGATTGATTCAGTTTATTTATTATTAAAAAATTTAAAAATTATTTAAATACATTGTACATTATATACCCTTACACTCACTGTACATTATTAATTTATTTATTAAATAACAAATAACAAAAATAAAATAAAACATTAAATTGTTGTATATATAAAAAAAGAAAAAAGAAAAAATGAAATTAAAGATTGGAATAGCGTTATCCGTTGTAGTTTTAGTTGGTTGTATTATTGGGTTTGCATTACCGTATGTATATTTATATGATAAACAGTGATTAAATGATACGAACAGAGAGGTGGGATGGTTATTAATTTTTTTTTTTATTTTTATGTAGATGGTACCAAATTCAAAGAATAGACTATGGTTTATTTGGTAAAGATAAAACTGTTACTGTTCAATATAAATGGAAAGAATTCACCTGTCAAATTGAAGATGAAGATGTATGTATTTAATTATTTTATATATATATATACCTAAAATATATATGGTTATATTAATAAAAACAATTTATAGAAATACACTGGTAAATTTGAAGATGATGAAAGCACAAATACAGTTGGAGATAATGTCAATTTAGGTCTTTGTTTATTGGCAGCTAATATCTGGTCATTTGATATGACAGATGTCGCAAAAACATTAAATGCATGTCTTAGTTTCTTAATTATTGGTGCAGCATTAGCATTGGGTACTACACTTTTACAAATTATTTTATTGGTATCACCAAAATTATGTAGATCATGTATTTGGAAAGTTTTAACCATCGGTTGTTCAATGGCTACAATTGCAATGTTATTTGTCTCATTCTTTACATTATTCAGTATTCCAAAATCTTTTGATGAAGATACATTAGCTGGAAGTAATGTAGATGTTTGTGGTGATAGATGGTGTGATAAGATTATTGGTAATGATGATAGTTACAAATGGATACCAGGAGGTGGTTGGTGGGCTACCTTGGCAGCTTGCTTCACTTCCTTAGTTGCTGGTATATTCACTCTAGTATCACACAGATAAATTGGATATAACATACTATTAAATAAATAAAAAAAAAATAAAAATATGTTTTTACATTTCATTTGTTTTATATTAAAAATCACACACTGTTCATTAATAAATATTATATTTTAGACAATACATGGAAATTGATGATTTTGATGAATATTGAGCAACTACACCACCCCATGGATTTGTATAAGTGAGAATACCATTGGTTGTATATTGATACATAGAAGTGTATTGATTTGAAAAACCTTGAGTATGAACATTTACATTAATAGCAGATGTTGCAAGATATGCAACTTTAGTGTAAACCAATATCATTTTATCGTCCAATAGAGCAAATGCCAATGTGAAGGATTTGAATCATCAGGTAATGGTAATACTAAATATCTGGCTTTTGAATATATAAACACCAATCTGCACTAAGTGTACAAAGAATAGAATGAAAGTATATTATTTTTATGACCATTACTCATAACACTCCAATCAACTTGTTTTGCAATAGAACTCCATGGGTTTGAATCTTTATAATATGTTAATGCTACCCCTGTTCTTATATCAACAATAAGATAATCTCTACAATTGGTAATGAAATTACGGCCAAATACATCAAATAAAATAACATTATTTGATGGATCTTTGAATTATAATACTTTGAATTTATTAAAAAGTATTACGACAAAAACTATTTTTATAATCAAATTGAACAATTACAATAATATATTTTTTTTTTTACATACATTTTACCTTCTTTTTTTTCTGGCAGTTGATTATTATAAAAGATTTTATTAATTATGTTTTTGATTATGATAAAAAATTAGCTTTTATTTATTTTTAATTTTTTTAGTAAAAGTTTCCGCAATAAAAGAATGTATTGATTGATTCAGTTTATTTATTATTAAAAAATTTAAAATTTTTTTAAATACATTGTACATTATATACCCTTCAGCTCAATGTACATTATTAATTATTTATTAAATAACAAACAAATAACAAAAATAAAATAAAATAAAACATTAAATTGTTGCACATTATTAATAAAGAATTTTTATATTTTTTAATGTTTTAAAATTTGTTATTTTCATTAAATTTAATTAAAAGATAGTAGAGGAGCACTCTCGTAAATCTCAGATATTGTGCGATACTGAGCGAATGCAATAGAAGTCGATTAATGCAAGCAAAAATCATGATGACCTCACCTCCAATGAAAAATAAGTTTAATCGAATTGCCAACAACGTGTGATGGCAGAAAGAGATTAAGCTTTCTAGAACAGATACTACACATGATCAAAGCCAAAGCTTCAAGAAGTGTGAAAAAATTAAAAAAATTTCGTGACTCTTATTGTGAAATATTTAAAATGTCATTGTTATGGTCGTTTAATTTGAAATACCCCTTTGTAAAAAATTCATCACACAAATAAATTTCTTTTTTTTTGCAATTTTTATGAATTTACTTTTATTTTTTTTTGCGAGGTCACAACAAATAATAATACAGAGATAATGATGACAGAAATACAGAAAATAATTATAAAAAAATCAACTGTACAAACAAAAGTAATTAATATTAAAAATTTATCAAAACAATGCCACAACTAAAATTAATATCAAGATTATAATTTGCAAGTAAAGAGTGATATTAAAAAATGTTTCATGTTTTAATTAGACATAAACATTTTGGAAAATATCCAGAAATAAATTCATTTATAAGAGGATAATGGCAAATATTTAATGGTCCATTCAAATTATAAAAATTACGAGGTATGATATCATTATATTGTTTTTATAATACTCGTATTTATTTTAGCAATACATTACAATCTCAACCAGCATTGTACAAGACAATTAAGACAAACAACAAGCGAAACCAAATGCAAAGCGATATAGTGCAACCAAATCAATTACTCTTCAAATTATAAATGAATTTAATTGATTCAGAAACAGGTTTAGTTAATGTTTTATGAATTCAGCATTATTTAATATAAAAAAGGAGGGCAATCAAGAAGATGCAGAAGAATAACAATTAGTGTATTTAAAAATCAACTCGTGGTAAAGGTAGTGGCATTGGTAGTTTTCATGGTTTGGCAACGTTAGGTTATGAACCATTAAAATTTGTAAACATTGTAGATTGTGACTAATAGGATAACAATTATAAATGGTTAATATTAACATAGAAATACTATAAAATCAATTAATAAATAAATTAGGAATACGCTAACACATTAATTGTGTTTGTAAAAATTAATAAAAAAATAAAAAACATATATATATAAATAAAATTAATAATTAAAATTGGTTTATACCAAGATTAGATTTTATTTATTAAATTATTACCATAATATATAAACTAAATAAACAATACAATATTTATTATTTAATTGTTTTTTTGATGATTGATTAATTAATTTGTGGTTAAATTGTTGCATGCAGAAGTATTTGATATTACAAATTTATCAAAACAAACAATACCACAACTAAAATTAATAATTAATGACTATATACATAATCTGTATTATTGCCGTTATTATTTACAAATAATGTTAAAAAAATAACACTATAATAACGAAATATTTAAACACATTTATAAATTCACAATTTGAAAAATAAAAATCTAGGTTGGTAATATGTATAGATATTTAACATAAATAAACAATTTGAATGAAAAAAATATCATTTATATATAAATGACAATTGTCTTTATTATTACATTTTTACACATGATATTTAAAATATACATCCAGAATAAAATGGAAATGTATTTGATACCATTGGTGATGATTGTGAACTATTGGTACGTTTTACATAAGTATAAATCCAACTATAACGACATTGATATGAATTAAGCATGAATACTAATTGAATTTGATCAGCACTAATTGATGTTGGAACAATATCAGAACCATCTGGGGTAATATTAACAACTGTTTCACCGATAGTACCAAGGTTACTTCCAATTAATGATACATAATATTTTTGAATAATATTACCTGATCAACCAACTGGTAATATAGTTGGTGCGTATAAAAATGATACATTTATATCATTAACACAAGTATTTGAACCAGATGTAATTGTAAATGTAATTGGTAATGCATTAATTTCAACTGTTGTTGATGATGGTAAAGTACATGTAATTGTTGTTTGTGAATATGAAACAAATGGACAATTCATAGTTCCTACTTTAACTGACGATGATGTATTTGATGATGGGAATGAACCAGTTAACGTAATTACACCACTAGTACCTCTTGTAACTGTTGTATATGATGAAATAATTGGTTTAACACAACCTAATTTAAATTGATTAATATCCATTTGAATTAAGTCAACTTCTAATTTAACAAAACTAAATCCAATTACTCTTGAATAATTAATTATTTCAATACTTGTATGAGCAACATTAATATTGAAGTTTGATTGTGGAATTACTACGTCATCAATTGTAAGAACAACCAATGATTTATTTGTACCAAAATTATTACCAACTAATGTCAATTTTGAAGTAACTGAATTATAATTAAAACTATTGATTACTGGTGATGCATATTGATATTGGAAAGCCATTGCAGGTCTTGTAATGTAATTGTATGCATTGGTATATAAAATATGACGACCGGTACCTGGTGGCATAATAACAGCAAAGTTATTACAATCAAATAATGGATTAGTAACTGGAATAGTTTGATTATAATGAACGAAATTACCAGAATCACTTGGAAGTGTTGTATATGATGACATTACACCTGGGAATGAAAGGAATCTATTTAAATAACCGGTAATATAAACATTACAACCAGCAGTTGATGGTTTAACTATTGTAACACAAAATGGTTTTGGATAAAATGTAGTGAAATGATCAAAAATATAATTTTGAGATGGATATGTGTCACCACATGGTAATACTTCACCAGCTGCTGAAATTGTACAATATCTTGAATTTGGTGATGCAGAAAACTTTTTGAAATTATCAGGTGAATTATATGAACAGTATCTAGTTGATCCAATAATAACACTACAATCAAATGTAATATTGAAATTAATTAATGGACTATAACTTGGATAATTAATATCATTATATAAAATCCATTTTGAAAAGTAATCTGATGTAATTGGAAATTCATATACAATTGTTGTTGAATTATAAGTTAGACCAGATATTGTTGGTATACTATTAACATTTGTAATAATGCTTGAAATTAATAAAATAATTATTAAATTAATTAATAATTTCATTTTTGTATTTGTATATTTGTGTATTTTTATTTTGATTTAATAATGATATGAATTATTTTTTTTTTGTCATATTTAAAGTCAAACAAATAAATGATAAATGATAACAATTTTCAATCAACAAGATATTATTTTTTGGTTAAAAAAAAAAGTTTGATTTTTTAAAGGGGTGTAAAAATAATTTGTAAATTGACATTATTTGAACATACACTATTGTTTATTATTGATTGTATTCGCGTTGTGAATGTGTATGAGTTATTTTTTTATTTTGATACTGTTATTAGTTATAATTTCTAATTGTGTTAAATAAATAAAAAATTAAAAATATTTGTCAAACTACAAATTTTTATTGTGTGTGTGGGAATAAATAATTACATATTTAAAAAATTTATTAATTATTGCAATATACAAATAATAATACAAATACTTACAAATATTAAAAATGACTCTCTTTAGTATGTGTACATAGTGATAATATTTTATTTATTTTATTCAAATATTAATTAACTTTTATTATGAGTACCTCATACAGGATCAATTCCATCGATTTCAAATGATTCAATTAATTCAAGTGATAATAAAATAATGTCAGCTTCATTGTTTGGTAGTAATGCAGTTGGTGATAATACAAATAATTTAATAAAATTATTTTTGGCATTAAAAAAAAAAAAAAAAATTTTAATACGTTTTCAACTTGTATTATTTTTTCACTTCGGATTTGGGACAATGATTTATGCCCGCCTCCCTGAAAGACCGCGTGACCGATCTTAGATGGGCGCATGCAACAGTTGTGACTTACAGGATGTTCGTTTTTTTATTGTGTTTATCTCAAGAATCGAACTCGTAACTAACAGAGTTAGTCACTTGGAGTATTTTTTTACCGATTGCATCTATGTGAGAAATCACAATTTATTAAAGAATCCCTTTGGCTTTTTATCTTTTAAAAAAAAAAAAATTTAATGTTATGGTAAATTTACTAAAAAAAAAAAAAAAAAGAATTGAATTTTTCAAATCATTCAATTAAATAAATTAATAATTGATAGTAGTAAATTTGTGTACATTTGATTGTGTTATTACATTACATTAATAAAGAATTTTCATATTTTTTAATGTTTTTAAAAACAGATTATTTCTGTTTTCCGGTTTTCAAATAATTTGATTTTCATATTTATAAAATTTGTTATTTTCATTAAATTTAATTAAATTGTAGTAGAGGAGCACTCTCGTAAATCTCAGATATTGTGCGATACTGAGCGAATGCAATAGAAGTCGATTAATGCAAGCAAAAATCATGATGACCTCACCTCCAATGAAAAATAAGTTTAATCGAATTGCCAACAACGTGTGATGGCAGAAAGAGATTAAGCTTTCTAGAACAGATACTACACATGATCAAAGCCAAAGCTTCAAGAAGTGTGAAAAAATTAAAAAAATTTCGTGACTCTTATTGTGAAATATTTAAAATGTCATTGTTATGGTCGTTTAATTGAATTACACCTTTGTAAAAAATTCATCATACAAATAAATTTCTCCCCCAAAATAAATTTAAATTTAAATTAAAAAAAATTGCAATATTGTATGAAAATAAATAATAAAAATAATAACTAACTAAAGAAATATCGAGGATATAGACGCAGAAATTAGTAATAAAAAAATCAAATTAGATAACGATAATGACAACACAACTACCACATCACAAGCAGGAGTTATTGATATTACAATTTATCAAAACAAACAATCACAACAGAAACATGTTTATTGCAAAGATATCAAATATAGGTTTTAAATCACCAACAGTTGAAATATTGACATACATTATTGAAAGTGGTCCATTATTATATAGTATAGAATCTGATCCTCCAGATCTTCATAGTGCAAACAATATGTATGATGCAATTTATAAAAGTGGTTCAATGTCATCGGAATTATTGAAAACTTACTTCTAACAGTTTGAATCGCAAATTTGATTATTCACAAGTAAAACCAAGTCAATATGAAATAACTGGACGTAATTGCCATTCAAATATAGAATTTATCAAATTTTTAGAATGGCAATATGTGATTTGGTAACATTTAGAAAGAAAGATGTCAATGGTAATGTTATTGAAAGTATTCCACCAACAATTGATCCATATTTATTACTTAGAATTGGAAGATTAGACGAGATACAGTTGAAACAAATTTCATTGTAGAATTACAAATGAAACTAGAATGAATATTAATTATTAAATTTCATTTTAAATAATTTAGAAAACCACCAAACTTCAAAACATTCAGAATATTATAATTGTAGAATATTTTCATTATTTTAATTGAGGTTTTTGAGGGGAGACAGTTATTAAAACCTCCAAAAAAAAAAATCGGAGGTTTTTTATCGGAGGTTTTTGAGGGGAGACATGTATAGAAGCCTCCAAAAAATTAAATAGGATGTTTTTATCGGAGGTTTTTGAGGGGAGACAGGTATAAAAACCTCTGGAAAAATAAAATTGGAGGTTTTTTATCGGAGGTTTTTTGAGGGGAGACAGGTATAAAAACCTCCGAAAAAATAAAATTGGAGGTTTTTATTGGAGGTTTTTCGAGGGGAGACAGGCTTAAAAACCTCCAAAAAAATAAAATTGGAGGTTTTTATCGGAGTTTTTTTGAGGGGAGATAGGCATAAAAACCTCCAAAAAAATATAATTGGAGTTTTTTATCGGAGTTTTTTTTGAGGGGAGACAGGCATAAAAACCCCCAAAAAAATAAAATTGGAGTTTTTTATCGGAGGTTTTTATTGGAGGTTTTTAAGGGGAGATAGGTATAAAAACCTCCGAAAAAATAAAATTGGAGGTTTTTTATTGGAGTTTTTTGAGGAGAGACAGGCATATAAACCTCCAAAAACCTCCAATTTTTTTTTTATTGAAGAGAGCATGATATAAAAACCTCCAAAAAAAATAATTTGAAGAAGTTGTTGGTGATATAGGTTTTGGAGTGTTTGATGGTGTTGTAGTTGAAGTAGGAACACTGCCACCCAAAAATGAACTTTGGCTAGTTGGTGAAGTTGAAACGGATGTTGTAATAATTGCGCCTTCATTTTTGGGTACCGATCACTCAATTTGGATTAATTGAATGTTAAAACTATTGATTATTGGAGAATATACAATAATACATTCACATCATTAACTCATGTATTAGAACTAAAAGTAATTGTAAATGTTAATGGTAAGGTATTACTATCAACTGTTGATGATGAAGGTAATGCACTTGTATCTGAGTTTATATATTTTGAAACATTATTTTACTTTTAAATTATTATTATTATATTATATAATAATTGTTAGCTCGTGTCTTTATATATTTAACACTTAAGACACGAGCTAACAATTCGTGTTAAAAAATAAAAAATAAAAAATTATTCGTATTGTATTTAAATATGGTGTGATTACTATATAAATATATATATGTGTGTCAACTCATTTTAATTTATTTAAATTGCAAACAATTTTTTTAAATTTTCATATTCATTAAACAAATAATAATAATACAAACAATTACAAATAATTAAAACAAATAATTTTAAAAATGACTCTCTTTAGTATGTGTAGTATTGTAATCGTTTATTTATTATTTATATTATTCAAATATTAATGAACGAACTCGTTATTTTATCATATAGGATCAATTTCATCAATTTCAAATGGTTCAATTAATTCAAGTGGTGGTAATAAAATAATGTTGGCTTCATCATTTAGTAATGCAGTTGGTAATAATGATGTTGCCTGTGGTGGATTAGGTGATTTCGGCGGAGGTTTCAGTGGTGGTTGTGGTGGTAGAAATGTAAATGTTATCAATGTTGATATCGATATTGCTCGTAGACGTCGTCATTGTTGTTAAATTATCAATTTCAATTATCTAATTAGATCAATTTCCATTATCTAATTCTTAATAAAATAAAAGATCTTTGTAAATCCACCTAATAATTATTTGTTGATATCAATAATCAACACATTTGTGTTAAAAAAATAATTGAAAATTAATTTTGATAAAAAATTTCAGTTTTTCGTCTTTTTTCGTTCGTTTTTTCGTTTTTTTTTTTTTCTTTTTTTTTTTTTAATTATTTTTAATTTTTCTCAACCATCAATATTTGTATATTTATAAATCATGACAGAAAAGATAAATGGAATAAATAATAAACAAATTTTTGTTAAAGGATTACCAACAGATACAACCAATGAAGATTTAGAAAATTATTTTTCAGATATTGGTCCATTAAAAAGATGTTTTATAGTAACCAAACAAAATGATAAAGGTGAAAAACAATGTAGTGGTATAGCATACGTTTGGTATGCATTATCAGAACATGCAGAACAAGCAGTTAAATCAAAAAATAATAAACAATTTAAAAGTAAAATGATTCATGTTTCAATTGCAAAAGAAAGACAAGCAAAAGAAAAAAAAGGTAAACAAGTTAAAGGTGGTGAAACAGAATCAACTGAAGCAGCAACAACCAACAAATCAACAGAACCAACAGAACCAATTGTTAAACAATATAATACAAGAAAAGAATATGCAGTTATTGCAAGTAATTTAGTTTCAGATAAAGATGTAGTTTCAAAATTCCTTAGTTTAAGAAAAGATACAATTAAAGCAGTTTATTCAATTCCATTCTCAAATAATGCAATTAGAATTGTATGTGAAAATGAAGAAAATTTAAAACAAGTTGTTGTCAAATTATCAAAAAACAAAGAAAACAAAGGTAAACAAGTTATATTTGCAGTTGAAAATGATAATTTAAAATCAAATGAATTAATTATTCGTAATTTAAGTTTTAATGTAAGATTAATATTATATATACTACATCATAAATCACACACATCATCTAAATACTATATATTAACTCAATATTACTATGATATATTAGACAAATGTTCAATTTTTATTTGATAAATTTTCAAGTTATGGTCAATTAGTACTTGTTAAAATTCCAACTAAACCAGGTACAAGTACACCAAGAGGTTTTGCATTTTTAACATTTAAAGATAGAGAATCAAGTGAAAAAGTAGTTGCTGAATGTAATGGTGAAAAAATTCATAGTAGACAAATTGTTATCGATTGGTCACTCAAACAAAATGATTATCAACAACAACAATTTGATAAACAACAACAACAAAAAAATAAACCAGAAGAAAGTGATACTGATAATAGTGATGGTGATGATAAAGAAGATTCAGATTCAGAAGAAAGTTCAGATGTTGATTCTGAAGAAAAGGAAGAAAAAGATTCAGATACTGAAATGAAAGAAGATGATGATGAAAGTGATAAAGATAATTCAAATGATGAAGACGATGATGAAGATAAAGAAGAAGGTGAAAATGAAGAAGAAGATGATGATGAAGATGCGGACAAAGAAGAAGAAGAACCAGAAATGAAAAAGAAAATAGCAATTGATCATACTAGAAATAGTAAGTTAATTCAATATATTAGTAATTATTAACATACACCAAAAATAATAAATATACTAATCTATCGATTTGACCTTACAGAAAAAGAAGTTGAAGAATTAAAAACATTATTTATTAGAAATTTAGCATTTGATACAAAAGAAGAAGATTTAGGTGCAAAATTTGAAACATTTGGAAAATTAGTATTTTGTAGATTAGTTTTGGATAAGATTACACAAAAACCAACTGGTAAAGCATTTGTAAAATATCATGAACAACAAGATGCAAAGAGAGCATTAGAAGCATGTTCAAGTACACCACTTTACGATTTATCATTGGAAGATAAAATCAATAAAAACAGTAAAAAAGATAAAAAAGATAAGAAAAAGAATTCACCATCAGTTGCATCATTACTTCAAGGTGGATTAATGTTGGATGGTAGATGTTTAGTTGTAACATATGCAGTTGATCATCAACAAGCAACAGCATTCAAAGAAAAGAAAGTTGATAATGTTGATAAAAAGAATCGTCATTTATTAAATATTGGTAAAATAATTCAAAATTCAATTGAAGGTAAACAATTGGATGAAAAAGATTGGGCATTAAGAAATCAAGCAGATAAAGAAAATCAAACAAAATTAAAAGTTAATCCAAATTACTACGTTTCGCCAACACGTTTATGTTTTAGAAATTTACCATTACATGTTTCAGATATAACATTGAAATCAGCATGTACTAAAATATTAAAGGAAGCAAATATCAAAGAGAAAATTATATTTGCTAAAGTTGCTTGTGATAATGATAGAGTAAATTCAGAAGGTAAAGCAAAATCGAAAGGTTATGCATTTGTTGAAACATCTGATCATCAATCTGCTTTGGAAATTTTACATAAAACCAATAATAATACAAAAGTATTCTTTTCACCTGCAAACATTAAATCAAAAGATCAACGTGTTTTCGTTCAATTTGCCGTAGAAGATGCACGTGCTGTTAAAAAACAAAAAGAATATCATGATAAACAATTAAAAAAACAACAAGCTCAAAAAATTGAACGTTCATTAATTAAAAAACAAAAAAAAGAAAATGGTGAATTAACAGGTGAATCTGAAGAAAAGAAATTAAGTAGAGGTCAAAGACAAAGAGAAAAGAAAAGAGAAAAGAGAGAATCATTAGAAAAACAAGGTGTTGATGTTGAAGCAATAAATAAACAAAAACAATTGGAACAACAAAGAAAACAAGCAATTAAAGAATTGAAAGAAAAGAATTTAAAGAAACCAAAAGTAACTCAAATTCAACAAGAAAAAGTAATGAAACAACATAAACAAAAATTATTACAACAACAAAATCAAACAACTACAAATTCATCAAGAGCAGCTACCAACTTCAAAAAAGTTTATCCATTAAATAATGTTAAAGCATCAGTTTCAAAAACACCAATTGATAAAAATGGTCTTGGTGCAAATGGTCGTCCAATTCATACTTCAACAACTATTCCAAAAGATCAATCAATTAAAGTTTATGTACCACAACCAAAAAGAAAACAACCCGAAGAATTTGATCAATTAGCAAATAATTATCTTCAAAATAAACAATCAAATGGTACTGATTTAAAGAAAAAGAAATGGTTCAAATAAATATAAATATAATAAAAAAAAAAAAAAAAAAATGAAAAAAATTTTTTTTTTTTTTTTTTTTTTTTAAATTTCAGATCAAGTTCCAGCCAAATTTATTTGATCAAAAAATGATGATCCAACAAAGATTAATTTCAAAATGTTTAAAACAATCATTAAAGATTAATAGTAATATTATTAATTCAACTACAAGACAATTTGGTTCAACACCACCATCAATATTATTTAATAAATCATATAATAAAAATAGTAATAATAATAATAACAACAATAGAAAGAATAATAATATATTATCAATTATTGGGGTTGCATCAATTATAGGTGGATTAGGTATTTCAGTTTTAAATTTAGATGAAAATGAAAAAGGAAAAGGAATGAATGTTGTACCAGTATTGGAAGAACCAAAACATAAATTTGAACGTGTTATAATACCAGATGAAGCAATGAAAGAATTAATTAAAATATTTGGTGAAAGATGTGTAACACATCAATCAGATTTAGAAGCACATGGTAAAGATTTTAGTTATCATGAACATGCATCACCAGATGCAGTAATTTATCCAAATTCTTCAGAAGAAGTAAAGAAATTAGTAGACGTTTGTAAAAAATATTCAATTCCATTAATTGCATGTGGTGCAATGACAAGTTTAGAAGGTCACATTTTATCATCATATGGTGGTATATCAGTTGATTTCAGACTAATGCGTTCAATTATTGAAATTCATAAAGATGATTTCTACGTTACTGTTCAACCTGGTATTTCATATGGTGATTTAAATGATGAATTGAAAAAGATTGGATTCTTTTTCCCAGTTGATCCAGGTCCAGGTGCAACAATTGGTGGTATGGTTGGTACAAGTGCATCTGGTACTTATTGTGTTCATTATGGTTCAATGAAAGAAAATGTAATTTCATTAAAAGTTGTATTACCAAATGGTGATATTGTAACAACAAGATCAAAAGCAAAGAAATCATCAGCAGGTTATGATATTAATCATTTATTCGTTGGTAGCGAAGGTACATTGGGTATCATTGTTGAAGCATCATTAAAAATTGTACCAATTCCTGAATCAACTCAAGTTTCATTGGTTACATTCCCAGATATAGTATCAGCATGTGATGCTGTAATTACAACAATGCAATCTGGTATAAATATAGGTCGTGTTGAATTATTAGATGATGTAATGATGAATGCAGTTAATTTAGCATCAAATACTGATTATTCAGTTAAACCAACATTAATATTTGAATTTTCTGGTACTCCAAACAATGTTTTAGAACAAATTAATAAAATTGAAGAAATCACCAAAAAACATAACTCATTGGAATTTAAATTCTCAACAACTGAAGAAGAAAGAGATAATTTATGGATGGCAAGAAAGGTTGCATTATGGAGTTCAAAAGTTTTAAGACCAGATTCTGAAGTTTGGATCACAGATGCATGTGTACCAATTTCAAAGTTATCACAAATAATTAATGAAACTAAACATAATATATCAAAGACATCTCTACTATCTCCATTAGTAGCACATGCAGGTGATGGAAACTTCCATTTATTCATTCTATTTGATCCTAATAATCCAGAAGAATTGAAACAAGCAAAATTTATAAATGATAATTTAGTTAAAAGAGCCATTGAATTAAATGGTACATGTACAGGTGAACATGGTGTTTCATTTGCTAAAGCACCTTATTTAGAGAAAGAATTAGGTAAAGAAGCTGTTGATTTAATGGCAACTATCAAAAGATCAATTGATCCAACAAATATTATGAATCCTGGTAAAGTAATTTCCGTTGAAAAATTTAATGAAAAAAAATAAAACATACGAGCTACTAGTAGTTTTTTTAAAAAATATATATTATTTTTATTATCTGTTTGTATATTCATATTCTTTTAGTTAATTTAATTGAATATGGAATTGGTGTTGCAACTAAACCAGAATTTTCAGTTTCATTAATTTTATTTGAATCTGTTGATTGTAATTTAAAATTTAAAAATATATTTGCTGCAACACAAAATAATAATGATTCACTAATCGCAATTCCTGGACAATTCCTTTTACCCATACTAAATGGTAAAACAATTTTATCAAGATCATTATGAAAATCAGTATTATCTGAATTTGAAAATTGACCATTAACTTTTTTATTTTTATATTCAATCCATCTTTCAGGTTTAAATTTAAATGGATCATCAACATATTTCTTATTAATACCATATAAATTTACATAAACACTTGTCTATAAACGAGTGAATTTATTAGTGTATGTTAGTTTTATAATATATAAAGGTTGGCTCTAATACATACACCTTTTGTAATACAATAACCATTAATTTCAACATCTTCAGCAGCGATTCTTGGAGCTAATACAGGACCAATTGAACACATTCTAAATGTTTCTTTAATTACTGCAGCTAGATATGGACATGAATTTCTATCTTTTGCTTCAATAAATGAACAATCTTTTCCAAATACATTAACAAGTTCTGCATATACCAATTCTTGAACATCTTGATTATTAATTAAATACATTGTTAAAAAATCAATTGTCGCAGCATTTGCCTCAACACCACCAATTAAAAAATCTGAAGAAATTTGAAGAATACTATCTTTATCATTACCATCAGATGCAATAATCATTTGATCCATTAAATTCTTTGGATTTTCATAATCTAAATTTAATAAATGATCATCATAAATTTCACTCAAATAATTTCTTAAATTATTAACATGTAATGCTAATTTCTTATTCTTCCAATAATATAATGGTGATAATATTGAAATGAAATTATCAGGATTAGCGGCACCAAAACTTTCCAAACATTTTTGAATTGGAATCATTACTTTTTTAACGAATCCACCACCTTCACTTTCACTACCTTCAATTTCTTCATTATGTGGTATAATTTTATTAAATACATTACCACTGATTATATTTGTTGTTAATTTGAATGAATGTTTTTGTGGTGCATACTGTATTATATTTACCTTTAAATTAATATAAATTATAAATTTTATAAAAGTAAGCACTACACTTACAAATTGATTATTTTTTAAACAAGTATTCATAGTATCAATTAAATATGATGTTTGTTGTTCAATTATTATATTTGTTGTTTTAATTTTAGTTTTAGTGAATGCAGATGAAATTAATTTTCTATTTTTACTCCAAATTTCATTACCAGAGAATATAACATCATTAAAATTTGATGTGAATATTTTAAAATTATTTAATTTTGGACGAGAATTAAAATTATCAAAATGTTTAATATAAACATCTCTTGCAATTGATAAATCATTTATAATTAATGCTTTGTGATTACCCATCCACATTTTAAAAATACCACCATATTTATTTGATAATTCTAAAAATGATCTATGTGGTAATTTATTTAACAAATATAAATGACCAATTAATGGTAATGCTAATCCAGCATTTGGTGCTTCATTATTTCTTTCTTTACTATTCTTTTTAATAAAGTCTATAATTAACCATCCTAATATTGAAAATAATATTATTAATATTATATTCATTTGTTATTGTAATTGTTTTTATTATTATAGCTTATAAAAAAAGTAAACAAAAAAAATAAGGGTTAATATTATTTTTTTTTTTTTATTTCTTTACTAATATCATTTTAAAAAATAATTTAAATTATTAGATTTTACATATAGAAATATAAAATTTATTAACCACGACCAATTACTAATATAGAAATTAGATATTCATTTAATAAAATACCACCTTAATTTTTATATAAATTTTAACCATTTATTTTGAGGAGTAATTAATTTACATCTTTTTTTTAAAAAAGTGTGTTGAATTAAAACATCAACACCAACACAAATGACGATAAAATTCTTTCAAATGTAGTAATAAAAATTGTTTTTTCACAATTAAATATTATATAAACATTTTATAACATGAAATGTTGGATTTTATTGTACTTGTCAAGAATGTAAAAAATATAATTTATTTATTACCAAAAGTTATTATTTTGATTATTGTTTTTTATATTGTTGTTATTACTATTATTATTATTATGAAAGTTATTAAAATCATCGAGACTACTATTATAATTATTATTTTGATTATTTAAATTCATATTATTATTAAATGATGAATTCATGTTATTCATATTGTTATTATTCATATTGTTGTAGTTATTATTATTATAAGAAGTAGTTGGATTTAGAGGTTGATCAAATCCACCATAGTTTGTAGATTGAGAAAATGACGAATTCATGTTACTATTATTTTGATTTGTAAAATTCATTGTTGATGTATTTGAATTTAAGTGATCATCCAAACTGATATTATATTTTGAATTTGAATTTGAATTTGAAGCTGATGTTGTTGGTTTTAATGCGCTGGTATTTGAAGTTGGAGCTAATGTGTTCATATTTATATTATTATTATAATTGTTGAATGAGTTCATGCTATTGTTGTTCATTCCACTACTATTCATACCGCTATTATTCATACCACCGTTCATGTTGTTACTTAAATCAAATGAAGAATTATATGAAAGTGGTATTGGTGTAATATTTGAGTTGTTGGTTGGTTTGGTTGGTTGTAAAGTATTCATACCATTATTGTTGCTATTAAAACTTAAATCAAATGAAGAATTATATGAAAGTGGTTGTTGATATGATGAAGTTGGAATTGGTGATTGGAAACTATTATTATTATTATTATTATTATTATTATTATTATTATTACTGTTGGTAGGTGTTGGATTTAAATTTAAATTTCCAAATAAAGAATTTGAAGAAGTTGAACTTGTTTTATTTGGTAATGGTGGAGGTGGACTCTTTGGTAATGTTAAACTAATATTTGAAGAGAATTGATGTGCTGTTGTTGTTGTTGATGATGGTTGATTAGTTGATGATCTAAAAGAACCAAAATCTGGTGAATCAATTAAAGACTTATTTAAAATACTTGGTGGTGATTGTAATGTTGATGATGGTGGTGGTGATAAAATTGGTTGTTGATTATTACTTGTTGTTGTATTAATAAAACTATTTGGTAATGTAATATTAATTGGTGAAGGTGTATTCATTATATTAATTTGACTATTTGCTGATGCTGCTGCTGCATTTTGTAAAATCATTGGATTATTTGCGCCACCAGTAATGAATGAAGTATCACTTTCTTCTTCAACAACTTGTTGGTGTGGATTAAATGGATTATTTGCTTTAAGTGCAGACATATTTGAGGTGGTTGTACTACTTGAAAATCTTTGTAAATTTGATAATTCATTTATACGTTCTTGTTCATATGTATTTAATATATCTTTAATTACTTTCATTACAGTTTTAAATTGTTCCAAATCTATATGTTTATCTGAAGATAATGGAATTAATGCAGGTAATACACTTTTTGCTAATAATTCACCACCTAATTTCTTTGATAATGCTTCATATGTTTCAACCAATGATGCTAAAATAACAGGAGAATTATCACCAGATATAATCTTTTCCAAGTTTGGTAACAATGTATCAACAATAATCTTCTTTTCAATTGATGGTACCAATAATGTAAACCATTGAATTGCTTTTGTACGAATATGAACTGGAAATGAACCACCAACACATAAATTTGTTAAACGTGGTATAACTGCAATTGAAACCATATCTGAATCTAAATGTTTAACAATTGGTTGAGCAGATGATAAACATTGAAATATTATTTCATTGGTTGGACCACACATTGTACCTAAACAAATTGGAATTACAATACTCTTTATTTGAACAAGACTACACTTTGTTAAAAACAATGGTAAATTCTCTAATACATTTGATAATACTTCAGCTTTTGGTTCTTTTGATTGAAGAATATGTGCAATTGCTGGTATAACTTTTGATTGAAATACTTCTCTTTTGAAATGTTCATTTGAACAAATTGTCATTATATTTGGTAACAATACATAAACTATACGCTCATTTGATATCTCTGAAATCAATACTGGTAATATATAATTATTTTGAATTCTTGATGAAAATTGTGAAATAATTCTTAGTAGTCCTCTAAAGAATTGTAATTTTGATTCATCTTCTTTCTGTGAAATGTTACCAAGATAAATTAATGTTTTCGTAAGGATATCTTGAAAATATGATGATCTAATGAAATTATCTAAATCACCACGCAAACTTGGATCACCTAATAAAATGGAACAAACTTTTGCACTATCTGATCTATTTTCAGTTGATACTAAACTACCACCACTATTATAACGTGATGATTGTTGTCTAATTTGATCAATCATTGTATTATAATATGAAACTACACCTAATTTTGAAATTTGATTTATTAACATTGGATCAATTGCTTTTTGTTGTAAATTTAATGACAATTCAAATATTAATCTACCAATTGAATAAAGATCTGAATTTGATTCAAACTTTCTTTGACCAATGAATTCCGGTGGTAAATAATCTAATTGTGGTAATATGATTGATGGATCATGATTGTTACCATATAGATATAAATATTCTTTTAAATCTTGAATACTTAAATTTGCTATTGCTGGTTCCTTTGTTTCAATTGAACAACTAAAACCTAATCCACCCAATTTCCATCTTAGTGATTTTGTAATGAATATTGATTCTGGTGATATATTACGATGTAATAATTTAGCAGTTGAATTTAAAAATAATAAACCATCTAATATTTGAAATATACCAGATTTTAATTCCAATTCTTCAAATGTGAAATCTTTCTTTTTATATCCTTCTTCTGTTACTGATGATGAATCAATCTTTGATTTCTTACTTGATCTATAATTATTTAATAAATCTGCAAGTGTTGCTAATATTGGTTCAGTTGCAAAATAAATATGGCTCTTTGTTTCCTCTACAACACTTAATACCTGTAATATTGATGGATGTCTTAATCTTTGTAATGTTTGTCCTTCTTTTTTTAAAAATGTTGTAATTATCTCTAAATTTGATTTTGATAATTTTTCATATTGTTTTTTTTATAATATCTATATATATATATATATATATATATATATATATATATATATATATATATAGAAGTGTTATATGTTAGTATAAATATGATGGGTAGTATATAATAGTGTATGTATGATTGTGTGTTATATAACTTACAAATAATGAACATTCTTGATTTGAAGTCTTTTTATAAGAGTTGTGTATTTTCCATAGTTTATCAGTACCAATCAATTCTTTTAATTCATGATCCTTAATTGTAGCAACAACATTTGAGGTACTATTAATAATACCACGTACCTTTTCTTTAAATATATCCATTATATAATTTGAATAAATAAATAATATGTGGAAAAAAAGGTGTAAATGTATATCAAATGTGTTTTGATAGTATCTATAAAAAAGAATAAAATTTTTTTTTTTTTTAATTTTTATTTTTTATTTTAATTTTTTGAAATTTTTTTTACAATCTTTGGTTGTTTTTAAAAATTAACCAGAGTACCACCTTTTATTATTTTAAATAAACAAATTATTTATACTAGTAACAACATGATATATCGTTATTTTCTTATGTGTGTATAACTGTTATGTACAACAAAAAAAAGATAATTTCAATATTTTCACCAGCATCCACATTTCAATTAAACAAACTAAAAGAAAGGAAAGAAATAAAATAAATAAAATAAAATGACGAATATCTAATTAACCAAATTTAAATTTGAAGATTCGCATCATCACAAAAATTAATAAGCTCTTTGACTTTTCACTACTGATTTTTTTTTTTTTATTTTTTTTTTTTTTTTTTTTTTTTTTTTAAATGGGGTCCAAAAATATTATTAAATTTTTTAATTTTTTAAATTATATTTTTAAGTATTTATTTTATAATTTTTAATAAAGAAATAACAACAATAAAGATGGATCCATCATCATTATCAAATCCACATGAAGTTAAAGTTAATTCATTAAATTTAGTATTAAATGTAAACTTTGAAAAATCACAATTACAAGGTTATGTTGAAGTATTTTCACAAATTGTTAAAGAAGGTGCAGATAGTTTAATTTTAGATACAAATAAATTAGATATTTCACATTGTAATGATTTAACTTCAAATCCAATTAATGTATGTATTTTCAAACTTTGTTGGTTACCACCACCAAATAAATATAAATATTATATTATATTTGTTTGTTTGTTATTAACACTATTGTTCAAAATTCATCCAGTTTAAACTTTTAGAAGAACATCCAATTTTTGGTAAAGCATTAGTTATTTCAATTCCAGAAAGTTTAAGATCAGTTGGTAAAGAATTTACAGTTAGAGTTTACTATAATACAACAATTGAATCAAATGCATTACAATGGTTAAATAAACAACAAACAGCAGGTAAAGAACATCCATACCTTTTCTCACAATGTCAAGCAATTCATGCAAGATCATTAGTACCATGTCAAGATAGTCCAAGTAATAAAGTTAAATATCAAGCTGAAATTACTACACCAAAACCATTAACTGCACTCATGAGTGGTTTATCAACTGGTAAAACTGAATCTGCTGATAACAGTGTATTTTCATTCACTCAAGAAATTCCAATTCCAGTATGTATTTTGTATATTAATAATGAATGAATGATTATCATACATAATATTAATGCATTTAAAACATACAGACTTATTTAATTGCAATTGTAGTTGGTAATTTAGAATCAAGAGAAATTGGACCAAGATCAAAAGTTTGGTCAGAACCATCAATGGTTGAAGCAGGAGCATATGAATTTGCAAATACAGAGAAATTTATTGCAGTTGGTGAAGAATTATTAACACCATATGTTTGGGGTAGATATGATATTTTATTATTACCACCATCATTCCCATATGGTGGTATGGAAAATCCATTACTCACTTTTGTAACACCAACATTATTAGCAAGTGATCGTTCATTGGAAAATGTAGTTGCACATGAAATTGCTCATTCATGGTCAGGTAATTTAGTTACAAATCGTTATTGGAGTGAATTCTTTTTAAATGAAGGTTTCACTGTATTTTTAGAAAGAAAAATAATTGCACGTCTTTATGGTGAAGAATATTTCGATTTCGAAGCAATGAATGGATTAAAACATTTACAAGATGATATTGATTTATTTGAACATAATCATGCATCACATTTAACAGCATTAATTCCAAAATTAGATGGTATTGATCCAGATGATGCATTTTCAAGCGTACCATATGAAAAAGGTTTCAATTTACTTTGTTATCTTCAATCATTAGTTGGTTCAAGTGATATGGAAGCATGGTTAAAAACTTATTTCGCTAAATTTGCTTATCAAAGTATCGTTGCAACTCAAATGCAAGAATATTTCATTAGTTATTTCACTGAAAAAGGTAAAGCTGAACAAATTAAATCTGTTGATTGGGATGGTTGGTTCAATAAACCAGGTATGCCAATTAATCAAGTTAAATTTGTTTCCGCTGCTGCTCAAATTGCAAAAGATTTAGCTGAAAAAACTTGGATTGAAAATAATGGTCAAGGTGCTACTGCTGATGATATAAAATCATTCAAAACACAACAAATCGTTTTATTCCTTGATACTTTAATTCATGAAACTACAAAGAAACCATTATCATTGGAAACATTGGAAAAGATGGATTCTCTTTACAACCTCACCGATGTTAAAAATAGTGAATATAAATTTAGATGGCAAACACTTTGCCTTCAACATGGACTTAAAAGAATTGAACCAAAGGTATCAGAATTCGTTACTAGTCAAGGAAGAATGAAGTTTGTTCGTCCGTTATACCGTTTGTGGTTTAAAGTTAATCCAGAACTCGCAAAATCTACCTTCATCACACATAGAGCTCAATATCACATTATTGCTTCTAAAATGGTTGCAAAAGATTTAGGTTTATAAATAATAATAATAACAAACAATCAATAATAATAAAAACTATACCTTTACATTGTCTATATTCTATAACCAGTTTCCCACCAATGGTAGTTTTTTTTAATAAATAATTTTTTTTTTTTTGTTTATAAAAGGATTAATAAGAGTTTGATACCTGATTGTTACTAGCCAAGAACAACAATTCATATTCTCATACCCAATGATTGTTATACATGTTATTCAACCTCATTATACATTAACACCTCAATATTGTGTATTCTTTTCAAATAAATCAAATTCATCAATAATATAAAATATTTAAGAAAAAGAAGTAATATTTAAAAGTGATAATTTAAATATAAATATTACAATAAATACTCACAAAATTGAGAATTTACTTTGATTTAGTTTTATTTTAAAAATGTTTAAAATTGTTTAATATTAATAAACCATTTTGTAGGTATTGGTTGTTTGAATTATTATAATTTATAATTTTGTATCAATTTATAATTGCTATCAATTTTGGATACATTAAATGAGGTCGAAAAGTTGTTTACAACTATTTTTGTAGTATTGTTTGTTTGAATTTTATATAATTCTTGAAATTAATAATAAAAATAAATAATTTTAAGGTTTTTAATTAAATACAAGTAAAATTCAATGTGTTTACATCAAAGAAGCATTTTGGTGGGTATTTGTTTCGTAAAAAATAATTTTTTGTTATGTGGCCTTTGACAACCACTATCAAATTAAACAGTATCCAACTACTCTCTCTCACAATTAATTATTATGAAATTTTGTGCTTAAATGAGTGCTTTTTTTTTTTTAAAATTTTGTTATGGGATATTTGCAATTTTGAATTCAGAACACTCTCAATTTTTTTTGTATTATTTTTTTTTAAATTGATAACATTCAACCAATCAATAACAACACCAATTAAATTGAAATTATTTTTGTACTAAAAAATCTTCATTTAGAAAAATTCATCATTGTATATTTATATATAAACTATATATTATTTTATTTGTGTCAATTCAATACTGACATAATCAGTATTGATAGTTCTGAAACCAACTATTATTATTAGTTGACTTTTAAATTTATTAACTTTTCAAATATTTCATTTAATGGAGCATTGAATATAAAATCAAATGAAAATATTTGTAATTTTGAACCAAGAACATTCAGTGGATAAAATGGTATATCTATTATAGATGGATTATAAAACAAAACACATACATCTCCATCACCTCGAATTTCTAAAGAAATATTTGTGTACTTTTTTAATTGACCAATTAAATAATTCATTAATTTCATTGATCTAATACCAAGATAAAAGAATACATGATATAATGAATGTTCAAATTGAAATTCAATACCACCAGTAATTGATAACCATATTGATTGAATGAATTGGTAGGTTTGTTTAATTTCTGAAATATCAACTTTATAAACTTTAATTAATCTGATAAATAAATAATTTATAATTTTTTGAAAAATGATGTTGTGGTAGTTGTTATTGTTGTTATTGTTATTATTGATGGTGTTGTTGTTGTTGTTGTTGGCATATCCAAAGTTATAATTTGTTTTGAAATGTTTTAATAATATTTTAATACATTGAATTATTTCATTTGATGATTGATATGAATAACTACAATATGGTCCATTAATATTTTCACCTTCATATGTTTGATGAATTATAGACATTTGTTTAAAACATTCTTCCTCGCCTATATACACATTATATTTAAAGTAACTGGTTTCTTTAAATGAATCGATAGAGTTTTCCCATTCAATAATAACTGGGTTAGTAAGTTCAACTGGTAATGAAAATGGGTCAATATTATTTAAAACTAATTGAATTGTATTTGGATTTAAATCAAATGAAATTGAATCAAATATTAATTCAATTGATGTTGTTTGAAATTGTTGAAAACTTATTTTTAATTTTGATAATTCAATTGTATTACTCAATTTTGAAATATCATTGATAAACCATTTAAATAATTGTTTTGAAAATGATTTATAACCACTTGAATTGAAATATTCTAATACTTCATTAATCTTTTCAATACCAATGCCATTATTTTTATTTTGATAATTGAAATTTATTGTACTTAGAATTGGATGATCTTCTCTTTTAGTTTCTGGATCCTCTGGTGAAAATCGAGTTTGAGTTATACCATTTCCAACAGATACCCGCAATCTTGTTCTTATTTGATGGTTATAATATTCATTAGAATTTTTAAAATCTTGAATTTCTTTAATCTTTTCTAAAACATGTTTTGAATATTTAATTTCATGTATTGAAAAATCAATTTCAAATCTGTGTAACTTGATATTTTGATCATCAATTTTTTTTAATGATTCAATATCACAATTATTAATTCCAAATGTAAATGGAAACCACAAACTTAATTCTTCTGGTTGGGTAATACCACTAATACCACACATTAGTTTTATATTTTCTATATATTCTTTTGGTTCTGTATACTTTATAATTTGAATATCGCTACCAATACTATAATTTGATTTTAAATATTCAATTAATTTATAATTACTAAATTTAAATACCATATTTGGGTTAAAAAGCTCATTATTTTTTTCTTTAAAACTATAAAATAATTGAATGTAATTTGAATTTTTGATAATTAAATCAATTGAATCTGTATCTTGAATTATTACTTGATTTGATTTATTATGTAACATTGATAATAAACTAATTGATAAATTACATTGTTCGGGTATTTTATCAGTAAATGATTTATTTTCAATTGTTCTAATTATTGATTTTGATAGTATTTCATATTCTTGATTTGATTTAATTGAAAATATAAATTTTAAAATATTACTTTCTAAACGATCATGATGACCACTGGCAAATTTGAACCAATGATAACCAGTTGTATATAATTTAATGAATTCAATATGTTCATTTGAAAATTCGAATTTGGTTATTAGTATGTTTGCATGATTGTAATAAAAATCTTTTGATAGGTATGGACTGACTTTTTCCAAAGTATCTTTATCTTTTGATAATAAATATTTTAAACCATTTACACTTTTTGAAATGATTGAATGTTTAAGAACCAATCCATCATGTAAACCATCAATTGGATCATCATATTTAATGAGATATTCTAAATATGTTGTATTAAATGGTCTATTATCAAATATTGCAGTTAATTTGAATAAACTTTTAATTCTAGTTTCATGATTCCCATTATTATTATTGTTATTATCTAATAATTCCAATATGTGATTCTTTATTTCAATTGGTATATTTGGTATGGTTGGTATGTCTGTTCCATTTATATAATTTAAATTTAATAATCTTTCTTGAATAGTTGATGATTTCATTTTTAAAAATAATATCAAATCTAATTTGCATACAATATTAGTGTTATTTTGTTGTTGTTGTTGATTTGAAATATGAATATATGAATTTTCAAATTGATCCGAATGAAGTTTTAATCTTTTATTTGAATCATAAATTGAAGGTATGTTGTATAATTGATTATCATTTAAAATATATTCAAACATTTCTTCAGTGTAACACTTACTATTTGAAATCCAAGATATAATATTATTTTTGATATTATCAGTTATTGTTGTATTGAATTGTTTTGATTTCTTTAATTTTGATATTACTTGATCAAATAATGATAATGATGATGAAATGACCAATTTTTTAATTATATGTTCTCTAATGTAAAATGAACGAATATATTGATCTATAAATAGATAATATTTTAAATGAATCCAATTGTGATTGATACAATAATCAAATAATGTTGGAGCTATTATACAAGGATAATTCCTTACTAATAATTCCAATGATTGTTTAGCATTTGAAAATTGATATTTAATTGACTCTTGATTTTCACTATAAATTATTTCAGTACATTCTTTCTTTTGATTTAAATCATTTATAAATTCATCACCTTTATAATATCTTCCTATTTTAGCAAATTTTTTTATTTTTTTATTGTTGTAATGTTCTTCACCAATTTTTTCAAATAATTGAAATAATTCATACTGGTGAATTTCAATAAATTCTCTTGCTTCTAATTTACATTTTAATAATGAAAATTGATTATATTGAATAAACCATCCCAAATTTGTTAAATCTTTAAATTTTATACTTTTATCATTCACCATATGATATGGTAATTCTGATTCAATTTGATCCATTATACAATGTCTAATATATTTATTATGAAAAACTTTCCAAAATAATATTTCATTTAATTTTTGTTGTTGTTGGTCATCACAATTTTCATTGATTAATATTAAATCATTGTTATTATTTGTATTATTAATATTCATTTTTATTGTTTCCACTCTGACAGTGAGTGAAATAAATAATCTTCACTTTTTTGTTTTTTTTTCATTTTTTTTTTAAAATTTTTTAATAAAAAAGATATTTTTATTTCTTTAAAACCCAAAAACCCATACCACCAATAATTTTATTATTACAAAGAAAAGCGGTTTTTTATTGAAATAATTATTTATTTATATCATTATCTGCATTATAAATAAATAAAAAATTTTATACACACAAAAATAATAATTGTAAATAAAACACACACACACACACAAAATAATTAACACACTTTTTCAAAATAAGAATGTGGTAATTTAAATATATGTAAATTTAAATACATATACACAAGAAAATTTTAAATGTTTGAATGTTTTAATTTTATTATTCATCTTCTAAATTTATTAATTTTTTAAATATTTCATTTAATGGAGCATTGAATATAAAATCAAATGAAAATATTTGTAAATTTGAATCAAGAACATTCAATGGATAAAATGGTATTATTACTGTTTTTGATTGATAAAATCGTTTTACTTTTATAGATGGACCAAATGAAATACACAAATCACCATCATCCCTTGTAAAATCACATATGCGGTGGTAGGGATCGAAGGAATTTTCTAAAGACTCGTTTAATTGACCAATTAAATAATTCATTAATTTCATTGATCTAATACCAAGATAAAAGAATACATGATATAATGAATGTTCAAATTGAAATTCAATACCACCAGTAATTGATAACCATATTGATTGAATGAATTGGTAGGTTTGTTTAATTTCTGAAATATCAACTTTATAAACTTTAATTAATCTGATAAATAAATAATTTATAATTTTTTGAAAAATGATGTTGTGGTAGTTGTTATTGTTGTTATTGTTATTATTGATGGTGTTGTTGTTGTTGTTGTTGGCATATCCAAAGTTATAATTTGTTTTGAAATGTTTTAATAATATTTTAATACATTGAATTATTTCATTTGATGATTGATATGAATAACTACAATATGGTCCATTAATATTTTCACCTTCATATGTTTGATGAATTATAGACATTTGTTTAAAACATTCTTCCTCGCCTATATACACATTATATTTAAAGTAACTGGTTTCTTTAAATGAATCGATAGAGTTTTCCCATTCAATAATAACTGGGTTAGTAAGTTCAACTGGTAATGAAAATGGGTCAATATTATTTAAAACTAATTGAATTGTATTTGGATTTAAATCAAATGAAATTGAATCAAATATTAATTCAATTGATGTTGTTTGAAATTGTTGAAAACTTATTTTTAATTTTGATAATTCAATTGTATTACTCAATTTTGAAATATCATTGATAAACCATTTAAATAATTGTTTTGAAAATGATTTATAACCACTTGAATTGAAATATTCTAATACTTCATTAATCTTTTCAATACCAATGCCATTATTTTTATTTTGATAATTGAAATTTATTGTACTTAGAATTGGATGATCTTCTCTTTTAGTTTCTGGATCCTCTGGTGAAAATCGAGTTTGAGTTATACCATTTCCAACAGATACCCGCAATCTTGTTCTTATTTGATGGTTATAATATTCATTAGAATTTTTAAAATCTTGAATTTCTTTAATCTTTTCTAAAACATGTTTTGAATATTTAATTTCATGTATTGAAAAATCAATTTCAAATCTGTGTAACTTGATATTTTGATCATCAATTTTTTTTAATGATTCAATATCACAATTATTAATTCCAAATGTAAATGGAAACCACAAACTTAATTCTTCTGGTTGGGTAATACCACTAATACCACACATTAGTTTTATATTTTCTATATATTCTTTTGGTTCTGTATACTTTATAATTTGAATATCGCTACCAATACTATAATTTGATTTTAAATATTCAATTAATTTATAATTACTAAATTTAAATACCATATTTGGGTTAAAAAGCTCATTATTTTTTTCTTTAAAACTATAAAATAATTGAATGTAATTTGAATTTTTGATAATTAAATCAATTGAATCTGTATCTTGAATTATTACTTGATTTGATTTATTATGTAACATTGATAATAAACTAATTGATAAATTACATTGTTCGGGTATTTTATCAGTAAATGATTTATTTTCAATTGTTCTAATTATTGATTTTGATAGTATTTCATATTCTTGATTTGATTTAATTGAAAATATAAATTTTAAAATATTACTTTCTAAACGATCATGATGACCACTGGCAAATTTGAACCAATGATAACCAGTTGTATATAATTTAATGAATTCAATATGTTCATTTGAAAATTCGAATTTGGTTATTAGTATGTTTGCATGATTGTAATAAAAATCTTTTGATAGGTATGGACTGACTTTTTCCAAAGTATCTTTATCTTTTGATAATAAATATTTTAAACCATTTACACTTTTTGAAATGATTGAATGTTTAAGAACCAATCCATCATGTAAACCATCAATTGGATCATCATATTTAATGAGATATTCTAAATATGTTGTATTAAATGGTCTATTATCAAATATTGCAGTTAATTTGAATAAACTTTTAATTCTAGTTTCATGATTCCCATTATTATTATTGTTATTATCTAATAATTCCAATATGTGATTCTTTATTTCAATTGGTATATTTGGTATGGTTGGTATGTCTGTTCCATTTATATAATTTAAATTTAATAATCTTTCTTGAATAGTTGATGATTTCATTTTTAAAAATAATATCAAATCTAATTTGCATACAATATTAGTGTTATATTGTTGTTGTTGTTGTTGTTGTTGATGTTGATGATGATTTGAAATATGAATATATGAATTTTCAAATTGATTTGATTGTAGTTTTAATCTTTTATTTGAATCATAAATTGAAGGTATGTTGTATAATTGATTATCATTTAAAATATATTCAAGTTTTTCTTCAGTGTAACATTGACTATTTGAAACCCAAGATATAATATTATTTTTGATATTATCAGTTATTATTGTATTGAATTGTTTTGTTTTCTTTAAATTTGATATTACTTGATCAAAAAATGATAATGATGATGAAATGACCAATTTTTTAATTATATCTTCTGTAATAATTATTGAACTAAAATTTTGATCTATAAATAGATAATATTTTAAATGAATCCAATTGCTGTAGATACAACAATCAAATAATGTTTGAGCTATTATACAAGGATAGTTCCTTACTAATAATTCCAATGATTGTTTTGCATTTGAAAATTGATAATCAATTGACTCTTGATTTTGATTTGAATCATTTATAAATTCATCACCTTTAAAATATTTTCTTTTTTCACAAAAATAATTTTTAACAACAACAATGAAGTTAAAATCTTCATCTTCATCAATGTTATCGTTATTGTTGTAATGTTCTTTACCAATTTTTTCAAATAATTGAATTATTTCATCGTTGTCAAATTCAATATATTCTCTTGCTTCTAATTTACATTTTAATAATGAAAATTGATTATATTTAATAAACCATCCCAAATTTGTTAAATCTTTAAATTTTATACTTTTATCATTCACCATATGATATGGTAATTCTGATGATCCAATTTGATCCATTATACAATTTCTAATATATTTATTATGAAAAACTTTCCAAAATAATATTTCATTTAATTTTTGTTGTTGTTGGTCATCACAATTTTCATTGATTAATATTAAATCGTTGTTATTATTTGTGTTATTAATATTCATTTTTATTGTTCCCACTCTGGCAGTGAGCGAAATAAATAATCTTCACTTTTTTGTTTTTTTTTCATTTTTTTTTTAAAATTTTTTAATAAAAAGATATTTTTATTTCTTTAAAACCCAAGAATTCATACCACCAATTTTTATTATCACAAAGAAAATACTGTTTTTTATTATAAATAATTTACAGATAATGATATATTATTTTATGATATAATTATTTATATATCTTTATCTGCATTATAAATAAATAAAAAAATTTATACACACAAAAATAAAGATTAATATTATAATACCATTTATTTATTGGATGTTTACTACAAATAAAAACACACATATAACACTTTATTGTGTTTGGAGAAATAAAATAATTGTAAATTGTAACACCAAAAAGCTGTTGGAGATATTTTTTTCCAAATGTTTTTTTTTTTTTTTTTTTTTTTTTTTTTTTTTATTTTAAACGTTTTTTTTTAATATTGGTGGTTTAACCAAGCACGGCCCCCCGCGGCCCGG
>JACAFY010011060.1:4192-25691 GCA_015252635.1 Dictyostelium capitatum
GCCCCCCCCCCCTGTTTAAACCCCAACCTATTTAAAAAAAAAATTATATTAATAAATTTTTTATTTTTTTTTTTGTTTAAAAAAAAAAAAAAAAAAAAAAAAAATATTAATATGATGATAAATAATAGATTAATCCAAATAAGAAAGTACCAGCTATTGTTGATAACAATCAATTGGTTAATGGTAAACCATTAGTTATCTTTGAAAGTGGTGCCATTTTAATTTATTTAGGTCAAAAATATAATAGATTTTTACCAAATTTCAAAGTTGATCCAGCTGGTAATTCTGATGTAATAGTTTGGACTACTTTCCAAGTAGCAAATTTAGGTCCAGCTTTTGGTCACTTTACTCATTTTCTTAAGTTTGCACCTACCGCTCAAGAGTATCCTTTAACTAGATTCCATAATGAAGTTCAACGTATATTAAAATTAGTTGAAGAAAGATTATCAGTTGTACCATACATAGGTGGTAATGAATATTCAGTTGCTGATATCGCTTTCATTGGTTGGTTATTATATCTTAATCATGCACCATTATACAATGCAACAAAAGAACGTTTCCCAAATTTATTCAAATGGTTAGGTTTAGTTAACCAAAGAGAAGCTGTTAAAACTGTATCCGATGCAATTTTAGAATCATTCAAAACATTTAATCCACAATCATTACGTGCTTTATTTAGTGATGATAAAGATGTTATTGCTTCTGACGGTCCAGTTGGAATTGAAAAAATTGTTTTAAAATATGATTAAACATTAAATAAATTTTATTATTTTATTATTTTAAATTTTTTCATTATTTATTCGCTTTTTATATAATTTTTTTTTAAAATTTTAATACCACCACAAACACACACACAACTATAGAATTATATAAAGTGTTTATATAAATAATTACTATATAACTTTTGTTGTTTTATTTGTATTTATATTATACATATAAATGGGAGTTGCTACATCAAATATAGCAGGTGGTAGTGATAATGAAGGAGGTGGAATTAACAATGGTACAACATCAACACCAACTACAACAACTACAAGTACAACACAATCAACACATAATACGATATTATCATCAGATACAGCAATTGCAAATATGACTAGTTTTACACAAAATATATTAAATGATGATTTTAAATTATTAGCATCGGATAATCCATTACCAGAGGATTTAGATACATTTATGGAATCATTGCTATTTAGTTTAAACTTTTCAGAAGAATCAAATTTAAATTATATATATGATTTATTAAATGAATTATCAAGACAATTAGGTAAGTACATAATAGAAAGAATGATTAAATCATATATAACTATCTCATTTTACTCATTTTCTTCTTGTCTGGTGATACAGTATCAAATAATTTAAAAACTAAAAATTTCAACAAGATCCTTACACATTTTATAAACAAGTTAAATTTATTTAATCAACAATTAATTACAATATCAAAGTCAATGAAATTAAATGAAATTTCAGCAAATTCAAGTAAACAACAATTGGTTTTAGATCAATCAATAGAGATTCAATTATATACACATCAACAATTTCTAGTAAATTATACGATACTGATTCAAACATTTTCGAAATATATAATTGAAAATATGGATAAAGTAGACATTGTTCAACAATTTATTGGTGATGATCAATCTTTTAAAACTATACCATTTGATTTAATAATATCAATTTTGGGATTTTTATCAAATGAAATTAGGTAATTATATTTTCAAATACATTGTTATTACACATGATATAACATGTTCATTTAATTAACAATATGATTTATTATAATTACAGAGACTGTTCGTATGATTTGCATGATATATTATTAAGATTTATATTGGTATTATTTTCAACTGAAATGTATTTACCATTACCATTTGTTCAATTTGAAGAAGAAGAAGAATATCATGATGGTACAAATTCAAATATAACGATAACAAATGATAATTTTTATAAGATTTTAGAACCAAAGACCAATTTATTTCTAAATATTTTAATGGATACAATTTATACAAATCAGAGTTCACCAATAGTATATAGTTTTATATTTAATCTTTTCAATAATATAATTGAAAATAAACCTCCACCATCAAATTCAAATAGTTTATTAGATTCAATTGGTAGTGCTGCATGTAAATATTAATTTTTGTGTAATATATTGTTTTAATAATAACAAGACTATTAATGAACGGATTTAATTTACAGCATATTTATTATTATTACCATTAAATGCATATAAATATTTTTTTCCACAAAATAATACAACTCAATCAATGACAGAATTATCACTTTTTAATTTATTGGTTTTAGTTCAATATAATTATCCAAAAGGTAATCCATTTAGAAAGATATTATGTAATATTCAAGATAAAGATTGTAAGTTTTTTTATAGTTTAATATCTTTTCTAAATAGAAAATATAATACTAAACCTGTATAAAATCTTTACAGTTTCAATGGATTTAAATATAAATAATTTAAATAACCAACAAATTAGAATATCAATGCAACAATTATATGAAACAATTATTAAATCACCAGCATCTGATAAAAATATATTATTGCTTTATTATCTTTTACAAGAAAATACTTTTTTCTTTAGATATGTACAATCAAGAACAGATTTAGATAATTTAGTAAGTATTTATTCATTAAAACATATGATGTTAAACTACTATTATATAGTAAACTAATATGTTTTTACTACAATTAGCTTTTACCAATGATTCAAGTTTTATATAGTTCATTTGAAGATAAACCGCAGCAAGTTAATATGATTTTAATTATAATTTTAATTTTATCACAAGATCCATTATTTAATGAAAATGTCCATTCATTGGTACGTATAAAATTATTTATTTGTAATACTACTTTTATTTAAAACTATGTATTTACATTAATTGCTACGTGTAGATTGTACATCAAATATTATGGTATAAAGAAAGAATTTTAATTGATGTATCGTTGGGTGGTATATTAATGGTTGTACTGATTAAATCAATTATATTAAATTTATCAAAGTTACGTGATGCACATTTACATACAAATTGTTTAGCAATTCTTGCAAATTTATCTTCAAATATTTCACATATTCATCCATATGTTGCAAACCGTTTAGTTAAATTGTTAGAAATACTTAGTAAAAGATATATAAAATTGTAAGTAATAGTTATGTTATTAAAATAGTGATTTATCATTGTCCTAATTCCATGCTCGAATCTTTCAGAAAAAAAATGTTACAAAATGATTACCAACCATCATCATCAACTTCACCTTCTTCAACAATAAATACACCAGTAAAATCAAATAATAGTAATCAAATTAATCAAGATGAATTAATAAAATCAATGTCAATTACATCGATTTCAGATGATCTTTTATTGGATGTAAATCAACTTGAACATATTAAAAATTTAGAAAATCATAATCATGGACCATCATCATTTATAAATTCACCAGATTTTAATCTTAGAGAATTACAGTCTGAAGAATTGACAACTCATTCTGATTTCTTGTATATTGTACTTCAAATTATTAATAATACACTCACCTATAGAGCATTCTCAAATCCACATTTAATATATTCACTTTTACATCAACAAGAATATTTTCCTGTATTTTTAAATGAAGAAAATTTATCATCTTTATCTACAAATATTTTAAATGTATGTATCCAATTAGGGCAATACAATAATAATAATAATATATTGTTTACTAACTGTTCTAAAATTGGTATTTCATATAGATTCTTTCATATTTTTCAACAGAGCTAAAATTTGCAATTAATGGTGGTGGATTATCACAACAAGAGACAACTGCAGAAAATATACTTTCATTTATAGAGAGTAAATCAAAGTCTTTACCAGTTCCATCACCTGATCAAGAAGGTATCCTTAGATTCAAGTATGAAGAAGAAATTACAAGTTTTGAATTTATCACTCCATATGTTTGGTCAATTATTTTCAATTGTTCAGGTGAAAAATGGGATACTAAAAATATAACGTTATTTACTACAACTATTGATTTACCACCACCAACAAATGAAAAACCATTAATTGATGCTAATAATTTTGTCCCTTTAAAACAACCTCAGTCACCAATATCAAATAATAATGATTATAATCAAGTGATAATTACACAACAACCAACTACAACTACAATAGCAGATACAATATCACCACAAAAACAGCAAGATAATAATCAACAACAATTGAATGAACCAAATATTCATTCTATTGAACAGTTGGTTGAAATATCGCCACCTATTTTAAATAATATATAAATAATATAAATTTAATTTGATGCTTTAAATTAAAACATTTATTTTTTTAAGTCATGGTTTATTGTTTTATTTATTTTAAATGACAATCAATTTAATTGGTTACTAATGGACCAAGTAGTAGCAAGAAAAAAATAATATTAGTTTCAAATAAAACACTCATCTTTTTTTTTTTAAAGAACACAACAAAAAAGAATCAAAAAAAAAAGGAATCATTAATCATATCCCTATATTACTACAGATATCGCATATCTCTAAGGAATTTGTCCAAATCATTGAAATATATTACTTTTGAATAATTGTACATATTTAAAAACTTTATTCCTATTCTGACAATTACATTTAATTATTTTGATTAATATTTTATATTTTGAAAAGAATTTTAAAATATATATAGTTTTAGATTTTAATCACAAACTAATTGAAAATAATATTAGTATTGATGATAAAATAATGATTTAAAAAATTTATTTAAAAAATAATTAAAAATTAAAATCAATTGATTTAATAAAAAAAAAAAAAACATAAACGTAATCAAATTGGCTTTATTGCAGATCATGAGAGGGCCTTGATAGGCTGCCTTAAAGGCCCTTGACAGGTCACCTTATATTCTCTGATTCACCAATTGTTAATCGAAGTGTTACCTTTGATTTCACACTCCTTACAATTAAATTTAAAATTCCAATCCTTTTATTAAGCCTCAAATTTAGTTATGGGAGAATGGAAATTTTAGAATAAAAATAATCAAAAAAATTAAATGAATTTTCATAAATATCACATCATTCACATACAAACATTTAAATTCGATAAATACATAATTAAAGAATATTATAATAAATCTACAGTAATTCATAGTTTTTAATCTGATAAACTTTACAATGAATCCATCAACAATTTAATATACTATTGAATTACAAAATATCCATTTATTTCAAATTTAAATCAATTACAATTAATAATTTCAGCACAATTTGAATCATCAAATTCACATGAATAGTTCATTAAATGAATTTGGTGAATTATCAAATGATGGTGATAATTATTTAAAAATTCAAATTGAAGATCATTCATTATGGTAGATTTATTAAACGTGCAGTAATTGATTCAAGAATATCAAGTGTACCAAATCAATTATTAAATTCTTCATAAAATGAAATTACAAATACCAAAATTAAATTCATTTATTGGTATTACAATACCAAATTATCAAAGATTAATAATTGTTGATCTGATTTTTCAATTTTATTAGATATGTTGAGATTTTAATTTTTATTGATCTTTTTAAAATATATGTGTAAATTAAATTAAATTTTCGAAATTTGAAAAAAAATAATAAAATGAAAAATGAAAATGGCAAAATGGTGAGAGTTGGACAATATCTTATACTGAATCCAACTCACCCCAGATCTAAGTAAGTGCCAACGACAGGGATCGGTGATATGTATTACAGATGGCAATATTTCATTAGTGTGCCTTACCTTTTATTGAATAAAAAAAAAAAAAAAATTTTTAGTTGTTCGTAGTAAGTCTACAGTTCAATTCTCATAGGATACATATGTACACAAAAATCAGTCAAAAAACTGAAATAATCAAGCATTTGATAATGATAATTCAATTTGTACAAATATTATATCCAAAATTAAAACCATCACAAGTTGCGGTAATTGGTGAATTGCATTCATGGATGTAATAGTAACTTGATTTTAATTTTTAATTATTTTTTAGATGATTATAAACCATTATTTTATCATCAATACTAATATTATTTATGATTGGTTTGTTTGAGATGAAAATCTAAAAAAAACTATATTATTTTTAAAATTCTTTTCCAAATATAAAATATTAATCCAATAATGAACCAACAGTAATAATGGGATATAGTATGAGAATCATTGAATCAAATCACTAAATTAGCATTTAATACATTAATCAATATTTTAACAATTAAAAATCAAATTCTATTTGGTGATTTAATATTTAAAATTATAATTCAACAAATAAAACTATTTTTATTTAAACTTATATTATAAACGTAATTGTATAATAATAAATTGTTTGAAAGTTGATCTAAATTGATGGACGTGATACTTCTTTTCTTGAATTATTATTGATATACTAAAATTTCAAAGGAAAAGAAATAGAAAAAATATGTATTAGAATATATTGATTGATATATAAATTATTTAAATATTTAAATAATTTAGGGAATAAGGATTATAAATTTAAATTCATACATTTTCAAGTAAGTCAAAAGAGATATTACCATCTTGATCCTTTTCAATGTTATCAAAGATCCATTTACAATTGTTTTTTACATTTTTACTACCAAGTTCAGTTAACATGTGTGTCATATCATGTGGTGTGATAACTTTGTCATTATTTTTAAATTTAAGTAAAAAAGCTTCAACATCAGTTTTTGCACACTCTTCAAAACTATTTGCTTTCTTTAAAATTGGAGTACTCTATAAATCATTGGATTAAAAGAAAGAGTTAGTACATTTGTTTATTGTTGGAAGATGTACTTTTAAAAAATACCAATTGTACATACTAATGCCATATCATCAAAACTAATAAAATCATCAAACATGTTTTTGTCAAGGCATCTGAAAAGAATAACAGCCGATCTCTCTGGTGTTTTTGATCCTGTTAAATTACAACTCCAATATTAATATTTAATAATTATTTATTAATCAATATAATATGATGGTAACTTACCAGCCTTTTTCAATGTTTGAACTAATTCTTCAATTGAAAGTTTACCATCTTTATCTATAGAATAATCAATCAATGTATTAATGCTTGCAACTAAAAATTTCTGTTATAATATGTTCATTGATACCTACTTTTGTCGTTTTTAGTAAAGGATGATTTAATATCATTGATAACTGATTCATTTATTGTTGCCATTGTGTTTTTTGTATGTGTATATATTTATGTAAATGTATTTAGGTGTAAATTATTAAGTAGTAAAATAGAATGAGTTTTTTTGTAAAAAATAAAAAAAATGAAAGTAAATGGGTGTGAATTTGAAAAAAATTTAATTAAATTAAAAAAAATAAAATAAAAACATAAAAAAAAAAACAAACACATCCATAACAACACATATTTAACTTCACTACCACACATCTCCTACATATATTCGTATAATTATATAATTATATAATACATATATTACATATTATATTATTATTATTATTATTATTATTATTATTATATATATATATATATATGATTATCCTCAAAAGAGGGAAAATCATTAACTCTATGTTTCACAGTGAATTTATAATGTTACATTTTATTCATATGAATTAATTGATTAATTATACAAATAAGATCTTATGTGAAATGAGTTTAATGACTTATATTTGGTTATGAGATATTTTAGGTGAAAACTATTTTTTTATTTTTTTTTTTTTTTTGAATTTTTTTTTATTTTTTTTTTAATTTAATTTGTTACAACCCTTTCATATAATCTTACAACACATTAGACATAAATAAAATTTACATAATAATAATACGTGGACACATATTACACAACATAACAAAACACACGCAAAATTCTATTTTTATAACTTTGAATTTTTTTTTTTAAAATTTTCAAACCGCCACAACAATACAACATAATAATAATAATAATAATAATAATAATAATAATATTGTATTTGTAACAACATAATAATTATTATTATGGATGATTTATTTAATTTAAAAAGAGAAGATGAAACTAGTTTTGATGACTACGAAGAAATATTATTTGATAATACAAATTCACCAAAAGGAGGGAATCAAATAACTTCACAATTCAATAATTTAAAAACAAATAACAGTGGTAACAGCAATAGGAACACATTTAGTAATAATAGTTATAACATTAATAGTAATAATAATCACCATAATAATATATTCACATTTAATAATGTTGATAATGATGATGATGAAGATGAAAATTATTTCATATCTTCACCTAATCCAATAACAAACAATAATACAACTACTACTACAACAACTACAACAACATCAGATTTTAATTTCAATTTTGAAGATTATGATAATTCAACATTAACAATAAATAATAAAACATTATCTTCAATTGAAAATAATTTATCAAATAGTTTTAGCAATATACATTTTAGTGGTAGTGAAATACCAATACAACAACACCAAACATTACAAACAGTACAATTACAACCATTGCAACAACAATCACAAGATAATATAATTGATAATATAATTGAAGATCATGGTGGTAGAAATGAATTAATTAGTAGTAGTGTTGATTTATTAAATAATAATATAATCAATAGTATGCCTGGTGATAATAGTTTTGATAGTTTTAATAATTTTGTTGATAGAAAACCAAATTCATTACCAACTTCACCATTATCTTCAACAATAACAACCACAACCACATCGTCGACTACAATAATAAATGATGGTAATGATATCAACAACAACAACAACAACAACAATAATGGTCAGAAAACAACAACTACAATTATCAACTCAATTAAATCAATTAAACAAGCAATTTTAAATAAATCTACAAATTTCAATACTGATAAATTATCAGCATATTGGAATGAAGGTTATAATGGTAATACAAATGGTGATATGGAAACAGATGTTACAGATTATAATAATAATAATATAGATGAAGATAACTCTGGATGGTTAAGAATTGATGATGATATACCACAAATATCATGGTCAAAAAGATTAGATTTTCATTTTCCTGAACATAAACATTTTCAAGTTTCAATGTTTCAAGGTTTAAAATTGGTTGGATTAGGATATAGAATGTGGAAATACGTGAAAAAAGAGAATTCATCTGGTAGAGTACCTGTAATGGATCCATTTAATTTACCAAAGCCAGGTCCAATAATGGGTGTACCAATTGGTGGTATTGGTTCAGGTAGTATCACTAGAGGTTGGAAAGGAGATTTCGTTCGATGGAATTTAAATGATGGTTTGGTATCAAATGAAATTATTGATGTTGATAAATTTTCAGTTTATATTAATTTCGATCAATGTTCAACATCAACATCATCAACATCATCAACACCACCATTAATTAATACACCATCTTCATCAACATCCTCATTAGGAGTAGCATCAGTAGCATCATCAGTTGATCAATCATCATTTAAAACCAAACAAAAAGCAGTTGTATTATATCCAGGTAAACCTAAATCAAATTTAAATTTAGATGTTTGGAATTGGTCATTAAAAGGTGATAATTCATGTTACTATGGATTATTTCCAAGAGCATGGACAGTTTATCAAGAACCACATCCAGATATTAGATTAACATGTAAACAATTATCACCTGTTATACCACATAATTATAAAGAATCATCGTATCCAGTTGGTGTTTACGTTTGGAAAATTGAAAACAATAATCAGCAAGCTGCAGCTGATGTTAGTTTAATGTTAACATGGCAAAATTCAATTGGCACTGGATCGGATTGTTCAGGTGGTCATTATAATAAATATTTTACATATGATGGTAATGCAAGTAATAGTAGTGGTAAATGTACAAAGAATATCAAAGGTATAACATTACATCATCGTAAAGAAAAGAAATGTACAATGAGCGATGGTAGTTTGAAATCATATTTTGATCCAATGGAATACTCAATTGCAGTATACGATGATCCAGATGTTGAAATTACATACACTGAAAGATTTGAAACCACTAGTAGATTGGATGCTGCAAATCTATGGTATTCATTCAATAAAAAAGGTGAATTGGAAAATAATCGTGATTCAAGACCATCAGCTCCAAAAAGACCAATTGGTGCAGGTGTTGCTGCTAAAACTAAAGTACCTGCAGGTGGAAGTAAAACAATTGTATTTGCAATTTCATGGGATTCACCAATTACAAGATTTCAATCGGGTAGTGCATATTATAAACGTTATACTAAATTTTATGGTTGTGATGGTGGAAATAGTCAACGTATTGCATGGGATTCAATTAATCAATATCAAGATTGGGATAATCAAATTGTTCAATGGCAATCACCTATTCTATCAGACCCAGAAACACCACCATACTATAAAATGGCATTGTTTAATGAATTGTATTATTTTGTAGATGGTGGTACAGTTTGGACAAATGGATCACCATTGAATGAAACACCGGCAAGATATCCATTAAAATGTCAATTGAAACCTGAAGACACAACATCACCAGAGTATATTGGTAGATTTGCCTATTTGGAAAGTTTAGAATATTTAATGTACAATACATATGATGTTCATTTTTATTCATCTTATGCATTGATCATGTTATGGCCATTGTTGGAAATTAGTTTACAATATGATTTTGCTGATGCAACTTTATTGGATTATGGTATTACATGGGAGGGTATACATTCAGGTCAACAAATACCAAGAAAAAAACAAAATACAGTACCACATGATCTGGGTAATCCAGGTGAGGATCCATGGAAACGTGTAAATTCATATTGTATTCAAGATATTTCACGTTGGAAAGATTTACCAAGTAAATTTGTATTGCAAATTTATCGTGATTATTTGGTTGTTGAAGATAAGAAATTCCTTTTACAGTGTTATAGCGTAATTGAAAAAGTTATTCAAAGAACATTAGAACTATTTGATAGAGATCATGATGGTGTTGTTGATAATGAAGGATTTCCAGATCAAACTTATGATGTTTGGCCTGCATTAGGTTGTTCTGCGTATACTGGTGGACTATGGTTAGCTGCATTGAAAGTTGCTTCTCAAATTGCATCAATTTTGGGATTCAAAGAAGATGAATCAATTTATAATACCATTTTTGAAAAAGGTGCAAAATCATACAATCAAAAATTATGGAATGGTCATTATTTTAAATATGATTCAAGTAAAAGTAGTCATAGTGATTCAATTATGTCTGATATGTTGGCAGGTCATTGGTATTTATTATCATGTGGTCTTAAATCTTATATGACATTTGATCAAGCATTATCATCATTATCAATCATCAATGAATATAATGTCCATTCATATGGTAAAGAAATTTGTGGTGCTGTAAATGGTATGAGACCAGAAGGTACACCAGATACAACTTGTTTACAATCATCTGAAGTTTGGATTGGTACTTCATTTGCTCTTGCTGCAACTATGATTCAACATCATATGGATAAAGATTGTTGGGATCTTGTTAAAGGTATTGTAAATTCATCATATAATAAATGGGGATTCCAATACCAAACACCAGAAGCTTGGGATTCGAATGGATGCTTCAGAGCAGCATCTTATATGAGACCTTTATCAATATGGGCTATCCAGTACTCAATTCAAAAAAGAAACATGTTTGATTTTTATGATGAATCTTTAAAACAAAACAATCAATCAAATTTAAATACATCATCAACATCATCAACATCATCACTATTAAATTAATAAATATATTTTTATTTCTTTTTTATAAAACAATAATAATTATCATGGTCTAAATTATTTTCAACCAATTCACATTCTGGGATTTGACTTATAATTTTTTCAAATTCACCTTGTTCAAATAAATGATAATATCTATGATAAACTTCATATGATGATCCAGATTTAGTTGTAGTGTCAACTGTTGTTGTTGTTGTTGTTGTTGTTGTTGTTGTTGTTGTTGTTGTTGTTGTTGTTGTTGATTCTTGTGGTTGAGTATTATTATTTATATTATTTGGATTGAATTGATTTTGAAATAACCATGGTACCATAACATCTTGATCAGCATAATTTTTACCTTTCCATTTTTGAGTTGTAGCCCATGATGTAATTAATAGTATTCCATTTGGTTTTAATACTCTAACAATTTCTTTAACTGCCTCAACTCTTCTATCAAATGTTGAAAAATGATGAATTACTGCAATTGAAATTGAGAAATCAAATGAAGAACTTTGATATGGTAAAAATAAATTATCTGCTACAAGTGATTCATGATGTTTTTCATTACAAATTGATGCAAAATTATTACAAATATCTGAACCAATTAAATGAGTATTTGTATTTACACCAAGATATTTACCATTACCACAACCAACATCAATACCAATTGAACCAATTTCACGTGATAATAAAAATTTTTCAACTATAGGCCATGCTTTGTAACGTGTTGAATCAAAATGTAATGCAATTTTATCATATATTTCTCTAACATGTTTAACTTCAACTTGATATGCTTCTCTATCTGTTTTTGGTTCTGGAAAATTAATTTTCTCTTCAATTATTTCTGGTACCAATTCAACAGGTTTCTTATTTAATTTCTTTTCTTGTTTTTTTTGTTCTTTATATTGTTGTTTAATTAATTTCTTTTGTTCTTTTTTTGATATTTTATCTGTTTCTTCTGTTGTTGTTGATGATATACATTCATCATTTGTTGTTGATATATCTAATTTATTTAATTTTTCATCGATTATATTATCTGTCATATTTATCTTTTTTTTGTCGTTTTATTTTTAACTATTTTTTTAATTTTTACACATAAATCATTTTTTTTTTTTTTAAATTTTTAAATTTTTTTTATATTGCGCGTGTGGTTTCGAATAGCGACAATGAATGATTTAAATTTAGATTATTATTTAAATTATTATTACTATAATAATAAAGGTATGGATATGTGTTTATTGATTGTTTGGTGTGATGTGTTTTACATTTATATATAATATTATTGATGGTGTAATTACTAACACACACACTCACTCATACATGAATTCATATGACCACTACTATCGCAGATTTAATTACATTTACAATTAGTTTATTATTAGTAGCATTATCAATTTATTTAGTTTATAATTATGTGTATATACCTAGAACGGATCCATATAGACTAGTAGATAGAAAATGTTTTTTTTGTCATTCATTTAATAAAATTCAAATGATATATGATAATCAATGGTCATGTAATCATTGTTCACAATATAATGGATTCAATAAAGATGGTGATTATAATATAGTTTTACCATTAATGCATAAAGTTCAACAATCACCATTAATTTCAAAATGTATACAATCAACATCACCTTTAAAACAATCACGATCATCACCTTCTTCCCCTTTATCACCATATAATCAAAATCAACAACAACAACAACAACAACCAATAATATTATGTTCAAATTGTCAATATCATTTACAATTGAAATTAAATAAATCTATTGAATTTAATCCACCAACACCTTCAAATTATAATAGCAATAATAATAGTTTAAAACAAAATAATGAAAATAGGCTATTTGATGGATTTACAAAACAATTGGAAAATGAATTTCAATTATGTCGTGACTGTGATGAAAAAACTAAAAAGGAAATCAATAGAATTGATAAATATATAATATCAACATATTCCTTTAAAAATGGTATAAATTCACTTCCAAAAATAACAATTGAAAAAAAGATATCATTATACTCAAAGTTTAAAAATTACCTCATCAACAATTCATCACAATTTTCATTCATTTTTAATTTATTCATTTATTCATTTATATCATTATTATTATTAAATTTAATTATTAAAAGTAAGTAATATTAATATAGTAGTAGAAGTGTGTACAACATATATATATATATATATATATATATTATATAATAATACTCATTTTGTATCTTAATATATACACAGTTGGTAATAATGAAGAAATTGAAAATAACCAATACTATTATAATATATTACAATATGAATTTATAATATTAATAGTATTATTATTTTTTAAATGGTTTTTTAAAATATTTAAATATAATCAAGAGATAATTGCAATTCAATCATTTTTCAAAAATCCTAAAATTCAAATATTTACAAAGGAAACATTATTATTTATTTTTTTAATTGTGAGTATTGATTTGAAAATAATAGTAGTAATAATAATATAGCTAACTAATATTGGCAAACGTCTATACTCTCAGGCTTTTAAAATATCAATGATTAAAATACCATTCATTGAAAATACAACAACAACAACAACATCAACAACAACAAATTCAACATTAATCAATGTATGGAATAGGATATCAAATGATTATATATTTTCATCAATGTTTTATGTAATTTTAATTATAGTTCATAAAATGGATACATTTTATAAATTACCAAAATCAGTTTTCACAAATAAATTAAATATACCACAACAACAACAACAACAACAACAAAAACAACAAAAACAACAACAAGTAAATAATAGCTTCAATAATATCAATAATAATAATAATAATAGTTTAGAAGATCTATTTAAATCAACGACAACTTTGAATACACATAATAATAATAATATTACACCAACAAAAAGAAATCCATTTAATAATTCAAATTTAAATGATTTCGATATAAATGAATTAACAAATAGTTTTAATAATAATGGTAGTAATGGTAGAAATCATAATGTTGAAGGATTAATATCATCGTTGAATATACATGATAAAGAAGATAATAATGGTGGTGGTAATAATCACAACAATAATAGTAATATTAGTATCATAGGTTACTTATTATCAAATTTATTGAAATTTATATTTTCAATTTTAAAGGATATTTTATCATTTTTTATAAAGTATAAACAATTTTTATTTGGTTTTTCATTTTGTTTAATTATTATAATATACAATCATAAAATACAAAATTTATTAAATAAATATCTTTAGAGACCCGTTGGTTTGTGCGCCTTTTTTCAAAAAAATTTTAATTTTTTTTTTTTTTTTTGACTTTCAATTGTATATTAATTTTAAAATTTTGTTAATACAATAAATTATAATAATAGCATATATTCATACATATATTCACGCACATACATACATACACACAAATATATAATGAGTAGTAAAACATTATTACTAAATAAAACAAGTGATATTAATTCATCATTGACATCGGATGATTTAGAAAAATATACTGCTGATTGTCTAAAAAGATATTGTAAAGAAAATGAAATTCAATCTGCAACAACTAAAGCAAATATTATTATAAATATTATTAAATTTTTTAATGAAAGTAATGAAGATGAAGAGGAAGAGGAAGAAGATGAAGAAGAAGAAGAAGAAGAAAAAGAAAAAGAAACTATAACTAAAAAAGAAACTATAACTACACCTACAAAAATAAAACAACCAAAATCAATTCTAAAAAAATTAGCAACAACAACAACAACAACAACTGAAAATAAAGAAAATAATGTAAATAGTATAAATGGTTCGTATTATTTTGGAGCTAATAGTTGTTATAATTAATTATCACTGTAATTCACTATATTAATTATAATATTCTATTTTCCTGAATAATAATCGGACAGAAATAATAAATAAAGTTGATAATTTAAAAATTGTATCCAAAGATAATAGTGGAGTTGATCCTTCAAATAAACCATTACCACTTCAAACTAGAAAATCAAAATCATCATCATCACAAAAACAACCCTCAACTGCTGCAACAAGAAATAGACAAGTTACATTTAATCCAATAAATCAAATTGGTTTTGTAGAAAGAAAAGAAAGAAATACAATAAAGTATTATATAAATACAAATCAGAATAGTCCAATTAAAGATGAATCTCCATTGGTAAATATTAATACAAATTGTGATAACAATATTGTTAATACTTTAATCATATATTAACATTATGTGTAACTACTATCACCCATTAGAAAATTACAAATAATCAATCATATAGTATATTTACTTGTGATATTGAAGAAGAAGAAGAATTTGATACAGAAACAATGTCAACATTGGAATTAAAAGAAGCATGTGAAAGAAATGGTTTATCTTCAAGTGGTTCTAAAAATGCAATTAAAAATAGATTGGAACAATTCATTATTAATACTTTAAATAATACAGAAACTGATGCAACTAAGGATGATTCTCCAGATTGGATGAGATGGACTCCATTAAAAGCAAAATATAATAAATCAAAACCAACTGAAAATGATGAAGATAGTAATGGTGAATCAATCACAACCACAAAAACAAAAACAATTAAAAGTAAACCAAAACCAACTAAAAAATTAAATTCAAATTCAACTCCAACACGTAACAACAACAACAACAACAACAACAACATCACTAAAAAGAATAAAAATGATGAATATGATGAAGATGACAATGATGATTTAGAATTAAATAATAGTGATAGTGATGATAATGGTGATAACAAAATTATGAATTCCCAACAATTATTCAATGCTTTTCTTGATGTTTCAATAGTTAGTAAAAGATCAATTGATAAAAAGAAATAAAAAAAACCCTCTCATAGAATCACCCTCATTTCTGACCCCAAATTTTAATAATATCTTAGTTTTCATATTACATACATTTTATAATAAAAACTTTTATTTTGCTTTTAAAAAAAATGATATCGCCTCTTATGTTTTAAAACTTTAAAGCCATTTAATTCAAAATAATTGCGATTATGATGATATAATGGTTATAATAAAATTATATTAAACGGTTAGTAAAAGATCCAATTAGTTTTCACATTTTTATCAAAATTACAAAAAAAACCGCAAAAACCAATATTTCACCAAGTTTTCAAAAAAAAAAAAATTTTTGATTTTGATTGTAATCAGTTTATTAATAGTTTTTGATTTTTAATCTTTAAAAAAAATAAAGTGTTTTTTAAAAAAAAAAATTATTATTATTGATAAAAACAAAAAATCGATAAAAATAAATAAATAAAATGTTAGATGAATCAACAATTACAATTATTAAATCAACAGTACCAATTTTACAAGAATATGGTGTAACAATTACAAGTACATTTTATAAAAATATGTTTGAAGCACATCCATCATTATTAAATATATTTAATCATGTAAATCAAACAGCAGGAAAACAACAAGGTGCATTAGCAAATACATTATTAGCAGCAGCAATGAATATTGATAAATTAAATTCAATTGATTTATCAGGTATTGTTCATAAACATTGTGCATTAGGAGTATTACCAGAACATTATCCAATTGTTGGTAAACATTTAATTGAAGCAATGAAAATTGTATTAGGTGATGGTTGTACACCAGAAGTTGCAAAAGCATGGACAGATGCATATGGTATTATTTCACAAGCATTCATTGACGCAGAAGCAAATCTTTATAAAGTAACTGAACAATCTATTGGTGGTTGGGATAGTAAGAAATCAAGAGAATTCATTGTTGATAAAAAAGTTGAAGAATGTTCAAATATTACATCATTTTATTTGAAACCAGTTGATGGATTACCAATTGCAACTTATTTACCAGGTCAATATTTAACAGTTAAAATTACAATTGATCAACATACTCATATTAGACATTATAGTCTTTCTGATTCACCATCAAATGAATATTATCGTATTTCAGTTAAAAAGGAAATAAGTTCAAATGATAGTGTTAATCCAAATGGTATTGTATCAAATCATCTTCATTCAAATGTAAATAAAGGTGATATTATATTAGTATCACCACCATTTGGTAATTTCATTTTGAATAGTAATGAACAATCAAATGTTTTATTAATTTCTGGTGGTGTTGGTATAACACCACTTTTATCAATGGTAAAAGAAGTATCAAATAAACAACCAAATAGAAAAGTACATTTTATTTATTCATCTAAAAACATTGATCAACAACCATTCAAAAATGAATTAAATACATTGGAAACACCATCTATTAAAGTTGATATTGTACATTCTGAATCACATGGTCATATAACTGTTGCTGATATTCAAAAGTTTACTACTGTATCAAGTACACCTGATGAAATTAAATCTACTCATGTTTTCTTAGTTGGTCCAGTTAGTTTCATGTCTGCAATTAATAAATATCTTTTACAATTAGGTTATGCAAAAGATAATATTCATTATGAAGTATTTGGTCCATTAACTTCAATTTAAAAGTAACAACAACAACAACAAATATAATATAATACACACGCATACGCACACCCAAAAATATTAAAAAATAAAATAAGATTCGATTTTTATATCATATGATATAAAAAAAAAAGAAAAAAAAAGAATGGTTTTAGTGTGTTGATTGGTTTAGTAGTGTGAGTGGGTGCGTTTGTTTGATGTAATGTGATGTAAAATTTATTTTCTTCGCTAAAAAAGGCGCACGTGAGCCATTTTCTTGTTAATTTTGCTCGTTAAAAAAATAGTGAGATATTTAGTCCATTGGTTTGCAGTGTTAATAAATGATAATAAAAATAAATAAAATAATAAATAAATGAGAATTGAGATTGTTTTTGACAAAAGAAATTATGTGGGTGCTTCATAAAATTAATAAAAATCCAATGTGTCACATGTGAGCTACACGCAAAAAATTCTTCTTCATAACAAATTTATTATAATTAATTTTCTCACGTTTGAAAAAATAAAAATTTATTTATTTTTTATAAGGAAAAAAAAAAATAGGTTTGTTTATTATTTTTGACACACACACACATACACATATATATAAAATTTAATATATAACTAATATTAGTAATAAAATAATAAATAATAATAAAAAAAACATATCACAACATAACAATAACAACGACAATAATAAAGTGTATAAAACAAATTTTAATAATACATTGCCACATTAAAAACTGAAGATTTCTTCATTTGCACACGAAAATAAATATACAAATTTTTTTATTTTTTTCAAATTTTTATTTTTTTTTTTTTTCAAATTTTATTTTTTTAATTTAGAGCAATAAACAGAAACACACATAACAAAACAAATTTAAAATAAAAGTGAAGGGACTAGGTAATAGCAGTAATATAATAATAAAAGAGGGCTATTACTATAGTACTATAGTAAGAAGAAAGAAAAGAAAACAATAGGTAACCTAATACAACAGCAATTACAACTGCAGCAACAGTTACAACAACGACGATACACAACATGAACTCATTTCAGATTATAGAGTTAATCGGTTCAGGTAGTTATGGTAAAGTCTATAAAGCAATACATAATCTATCAAAGTGTACAGTTGCTTTAAAGATTATATCAATTATGAATTTTGAAAATGGTGTACGTAATATAATTATTAAAAATTAAGAAATAGGAAAAAAGAAAGATATTTACTAACTATAACAAATAAACTATTTAGTTACCTGTTGAAGTTAAATATTTAATGAAATTAAGAGATTGTAAAAATATTGTTCACTTGATAGAATATTTTTATTCAAACGGTACATACAAAACATAATAAATAATAAATTAGTAATAATAATAATATTACAATATATTGGATCGATCAGTTAGACTAATACTATAGTCACACTCACTTACATAAATATATACACATAAATAAATCATATAATTTAGATAATAAATTAGTAATGGTATTTGAATATTTAGAATATGACCTATGGAAATTTATATCACCAAAAAACAAATACATGACTTTATCTTGTACAAAATTCTTTATACATCAACTTCTAGAGGGACTTTATGAATTACATAATCAAAAGATAATGCATTTAGATATAAAACGTATGTGTTGGCATGTTTAAAATATATTAATATATATTTAAAGAAAAATATCATGACGCACTAATATTTATATAAAATATCAACTCTACAGCATCGAATTTATTAATTAATCCAAGGTTTGATTTAAAGATAGCTGATTTTGGATTCACTACATATATTGGTAACCCACGTTTAGCTCATCAGGTTATATCATTATTTTACAGACCACCTGAATTATTATTGGGAAGTAAAAATTATGGTCCTGAAGTTGATATTTGGAGTGTAGGTTGTATTATAGTTGAAATGTTAACTGGATATTACATGTTTGCTGGTTCAAATGAAACTACTCAATTGGAATTGATTTTTAAAACATTTGGTACACCAACAGAAGAAAATTGGGAAAATGTAACTAAACTTCAGGGTTATAACACATTTTTAAATTCAAAAGCTTCTTCAAAGAAATACCCAACAAAATCATTAAAAGATATTTCAAAATTTAAAAAGTAAAGATAATAATAATAGCGCTACTATCTAATTAATACATTAATATTAACATATGTTATTACTATTTACAGTTTTTCAAGTTCAACAATGGATTTAATATTAAAAATGTTAACATTGTGTCCAAAGAATAGAATTTCAACTAAAGACGCTTTAAATCATCCTTGGTTTCTCGAGAATCCAATTGCATCACCACCATCCGATGATATATTACATTGTTTAGTTAATAGACCAATTAAAATTTCAAAACAACACCAAAAAACAAATAATACAACCAATAATAACAATAATAATAATAACAATAATAATAGTAATGGTAATAATAACAATAATAATAATAGTAATTTTGATATTATCCCACCAAATTCAATTCTAGTACCAAAGAAATCAACACAACCAATATTATCATCAACTCAACAACAGGTGTTAGATCTTCAATATTTGATATTAAAAGCAGAACAACAACAAATTCAATATCAAAAATTAATATTACAAACATCAGTACCAAATAATATTTATCAAGAAGTTTATGAAATTAATCAATTATTAAAACATCATATATTAAAATTAAAACAACAAAAAGATAATTTAAATAATAATAATAGTAGTGGAGGTAGTAGTAGTAGTAATAATAATAATAATAATAATAAAAATAATAATAATAATAATAATAATAATAGCAGCAACAACAACATAATTAATAATAACAATAACAATATCAATATCAACAACAACAACAATAACAATAATGCAGCATACCAATCACCAGATCGTCATGATTTTGGAAGTGATAGCAGTAGCAGTAATTTTAATAGTTTAAATAATTTAATCAACAATAATAATTTATATAACGGTGATAATTGTTTTATAAATAATGCATCATTTCACCAAAGAATACAAGAACAAATTCAAAAGATTCAACAACAACAACTTCAACAAATTATTGAATTACAACAAGATAAATCAAACTTTTCAAATTTTAATAATAACAACCATAACAGAGAATACCAACAAAATAATTATAGTCATATGCCAATAAGTAGTTATAATAATAATAATAACTCCAATAACTACAACAACAACACCAACACCAATAATTACAACAACACCAACAACACCAATAATAACAGAACAACTACAACAACCACTACATCTACTCTACCAAACGTTAATAATATTATTTCACCAACAGCCACTCCGCTAATGGGATCATCACATCCAATTCCATTTTTAAATAATCAGTTACCAAGTTTTTCCTCAAATACAACTTATAACAACAATAATAATAACAACTATAATAATAG
>JACAFY010011154.1:0-14596 GCA_015252635.1 Dictyostelium capitatum
ATAAACTTCGTCTATGAATTTTAAATCATATCAAGGTGATGCGCTGGAATCATGTTTGAATATAAATATAAATAAATAAAGATTATTAATTTTTTTAAATCGAACCTCAATGAAAATCAATGAAATTTTATATATATTAACCCATTTGGGTTATTAATTAGATTAATATAAAAATTTTTTTTAGCCATTTTAAAAATTTATTTATTTATTTTATTTAAATAATTATATTTTTTATGATTTAATAAATAAAGTTTTCTTTTCTTTTTATAGTTTTTTATTTTGTCGGTTTAAAATCTAAAATTAAAAAAATAATAAAAAACCACACATGTGGTTACAATTTTTTTTTAATTAGCAACTATAGCAAATTTTATTTTTTCTAAGCAAAATATTACATTTGTTGTGAACATTTTGAATAAATTAGTTATCAACATCATAAATTTATTCTAAATAACAAGGTATGTGAAAATATAAAATTGATTAGTAACCTATTACTATTGTTATTACAATAGTTGATATATTATAACAAACAATATATTATAATCGATAAGTGAAATGTCGTAATAACTAAGTATTCAATAAAATTAATAAAATGGGTATTAATTTTAAAAAATTCTTTTTTATTTATTTTATAGTAAGATGTAGTTTTAATTATTATTAAAATTTGATAATAACCAATTAATACCATCATTTAAACCAACACCAGTTGTAGCTACACAAGGTTGAACATGCCATCTTCTAACTTTTGTAAAATGATCTAAATTTAAAATGTCAATTAATTGTTGTTTGTTAATTGAATTTGGTAAATCTGTTTTATTTAAAAATATTAAAAATGGATCATTCTTAAAAGATTCGTGATTATGTAATTTACATAACTCGATTTTTGCTTCTTCAATTCTATTTGAATCAGTTGAATCAATTACAAATATTAAACCATTAACATCATTACTGTAATATCTTGGCCATAGTGGTCTGACCATCATTTGTCCACATACTACAAATAAAATGATTGACACATTTTCGTTTGTATTTGTTGTTTTATAATCAAATTCTTCAGCAAAGAATCCTTTAGCTGGGTATGTATCTTTATTTGTTTTATATTTTAATTGATATAATATTTTCTTTTTACCAACTGCATCTAATCCTAATATTAGAAATCTAAATGATTTTTTATTTGTGTAACTAAAAAGAGCACCCATATTTAACTGTGGTAAAAATTGTCATGACGTTTTTTATTTAAAAATATCTTTTTTTTTTTTTTTTTTTTAATTTTTTTTTTTTAAAAATTTAAAAATTTAAAATTATTATTTTATTGCTTCGTCGCACATTTTACTAAACGAAATGAACAACGTTAATAATATAATAGTTAACATAACTAATAATGTAAATTCTGTGTTGTCGATAGTTGGCAAAGCAACTACTGATACACCTGAACCAACTCCAGGTTATTTATTTTTAGATATCCAGAGTATGTACTTTGAAAAATGATGACAAAATAACAACACAAACACAAAGCAGTATTCTAATATATATTGTCTATAACACATAATTATTAGATGAAACATTTAAATCGATTGAAAAATGTGAAGATATTTTAAAGAAATTACAAGAAAGATTAAAAAAAGATTCATCACATGTTAAATTAAAATCATTAAAGATTATTAAACATTTACTATTGAAAGGAAGTCCTGTATTCAAACAAGGTTTAATATTGAATTCAACAGATATTCATAAATGTACAAGTTATTCAGGTAAATCAGATGCATTTCATGGTGATAATTTATTTATGTTGGTTAGAAAAGAATCATTAGACATATTAAACATGTTATACCAATACTCTTCAAACACTGAAGTAACAGCAATAAATAATAATTATGTTAATAATGGAATAAATGGTAATGGTAGTATTAGTGATATTGGTGTTAATAATGGTAATGGTAATGGATTGGTTTTATATGAAGGCCATGGTAATAATTCAATTGTTACATATAATAATGGCGGAAATATTAGTAACACTAAAGTGATGGTTGGTGTTGGTAGTAATGGTGCAATTACAAATGCACCATTACAACAACCAACAGCAATCGATGAAATTAAACAAAAGATTCAAGCATTACCAACAAAAATATTCAACACTGAACAATCGAAATTAACATTCGATTCAATAACTACAAATACAGAATATAATAATTTTTCATTGGTGCCAATGAAAGATGGTTCAAAATTTATAGATTATAGTAATGGTAGTAATGGTAAAAGCAATGAATCAATTGATAAAAATAATCCATATCTTGGTACAGATGAATATATTAAAATAATTAATATAATTGGTAATAGCAGTACAGAATCAACATTAAATACATCATTAATTTCAAAATTTATATCATATTATAATAAACAATCATCAGATAATGGTAGTGGTGGTGGTGGTGAAAATTCAGTCGATCAAATTTTATCAATTTTATACTATTCATTGGAATCAACAAAAAAATGGCAAGTTAGACAAAGATATTTACTATTAATTGAGCAACTGTTATTAACTGGTGATTTAGTGGCAATTGAATTTTTTAAAAAGAATACCAATAATATATTGGCACTTGTAAACTCAGTTCATATTGGTCAAAGAGAAAAATCAAAATCAATTTTAAGAATGATTGGTATTGATTTTGAAAAGAATTTGCAATCACTTGAAGAACAAAAAAGAATTAAAGAAGAAAAAGAAGAGAAAGAAAGACAAGAGCAATTTGAATTATTAAAACAACAACAGCAACAACAACAACAATTACAACAACAACATCAAAATAATAGAAATAATAGTAATAGTAATAATATTAGCAATGGTCCACAATATGGTAGAAATATATTTAGTTTTAATGATCAACCACAACAACAAAACCAAAATCAAAATATTTTTGGTGGTTTATCCGTAAATAATCAACAAGCTCAACAACCTAAAAATACAAATAGTACATTTGATTTCTTTAACGACAATGATACAAGTAACTCAAATAATAACCAATCATCTCAACAACAACAACAACAACAACAACAACAACAACAACAACAACAACAACAACAACAACAACAACCTAAAAATACAAATACAAATAATACATTTGATTTCTTCAACGATGATAATTCAAATAACAATAATAAAATTTCCAATAATGTCAACACTAATAGTAATAATAATGGTAAAATATTGGTAGATAGTCTTGATCCAATATATTTAGATCCAAATAATAAGAAAGCATCAAGTATAATGGATGATTTTGATTTTTCAAGTTTATCCTTTTCAACAAATTCACCAACACCAATCACTTCAAATACTGCTCTTGTAACTAGTAGTATTAATAATACACTAACTCCGACTACCACATCAACTTCAACACCAAAAAATGTATCAACTTCATCCACAGCAAATAATAGTACTACTACATCATCAGCGTTTTATAACAATACGTTACCTATCAATAATAGTAATAACAGCAGCACTTTTAACAATAATAATAGCAATAACAAATCAAATGGGCAAGATTTTGATTTCTTTACAACAACCACAAATATCAAAACCAATAATATTGTGAAAAATGAAAAACCAAAGAGTATTGATAATCCCTCATCCCCATTTGGTGTTTTGGATTCATATATTACAACAAAGAAATAAATAAAAAAAGTTATTAGGTGATCACTTCTGTCATAATAGAACAGAAAAGAATATTTAATAGATTTTTAGCATTATTCCAATATTTTTTCTAATTATTATGTTTTATTTATATTATTGTTACAGTAAGACACTATTGTTTCTTATTTCTTATTGAATATATTTGTATATTATATGTATGCTGACATCAAATTTCTAAGTATTGATATATGAGAAAATGTATTGGTTTGTTTTGTCAATTATTGAGTATTATTACAGTTATTATATTTGTGATTTGTTTTGGTAATGTTGTTGTAAACTATTACTTGTAAGTTATTATTAACTATCTTTCAACAACCAGTTATAAAATATTTGTATAAATAAAATATCGTTACTAGTGATTAAAAAATGCAAAAAAATTAATAAAAAAATAAAATTATCATTAAAACTAATTAAATTAATTTATTGTTGTCCACCCATTTTTCTTTTCGTCAATAACATTTCCATGAAATTAGTTGCAGAAAAATCAGGAAGCGCACTTTGTTGTTGATGTAATTGATGAAGATTTTGTTGTTGTTGTATTTGTTGTTGTTGCATTAATATTTGATGTTGTTGTTGTAGCAATGAAGGGTGTTTTATACCTGGAGGCGGTGGAGGTGGCTTTTGTTGAAATTGTGAATTGTTTTTTACTAATTTATTATTAATAAATCTACGATTCTTGTTGTTATTATTACTACTATTAATAGTAGGTGAACTATTTGGTGATGAATTATTACTACCACTATTATTGATATTATTATTATTATATTTTTTATGATGATTATTATTGTTATGTTGATTTTGTTGCCTATTTTTATTTTTATGGAAATTTTCAATATCAAATTTAGTTTCTTTTGGTAATTCCCATTCTTCTAAACACTTATTTCTAATTTCTTTTTGATCGGTTGATGGTAATTCTGGATCTTCAACATATTTCTTAAATAATGAAAATGCTTTAATTTGTTTAGAACAAATTCTATAGATTATTTAAATTGTGTTAGTATTAATTATATCATATCATTATTAAAATAAACTATAATACTTACAATTCATTTTGATCAACTATATATCTTAAAAATTCTTTATCCATTGAAGCAATTGAAATTAACTCCAATATAGTTTCTTTGTTATTTAATCTGTTATTTATATCATGAAGGAAATTGATTATATTTGATGGTTTATAAGTTAAAAAGTTTTTAGCAATTATATAACGTTCTGAATTTAATGGTCTACTTGTATATGGTTTAACAATTGAAAAATGTTGAAAATGTTGAAAAACTAAATACAATAATCCAATTGTGAATGGGGTATAACAATCGAATATTTTACAAACAAAATTACCACCACGTGCAATAGTTTCAAACATTGTTAAAATTTGACAAAGAATTAATTGTTGTAACATTAACTCTTGTAAACTTTCATTACCATCTGTATTTATTCCACCATCTGCCATAAACAATTGTAATCCAATTCCATCTGTACCAACAAATACTTTACTTGAAAAATGTTTAATATTCTCTGTCAATAGTATATTACCAGTACCATCTAAACCATATTCTTTTTTAAAGTTATCAATTGGAATTTGCTTACTAAATTTCTCTATATTCCAATCACATGATCCTCTAATTGTAAATCCAAATCCTTTAACCACATTATCTAAATCCAATCCTTTTTCAATCAATAGTTTACCACCTTTTGTTTTCTTCCAATAAACATATTCTGTAAACCCACCTGGTCCTGCACATACATCACCAAAATAAATGAATTCATTCTGTAGATAATAATAATAGATATATTAATACACATACAAATGGTGTGTTAATATCAAATTATTATACATACAGGTTTATTAAAAACTGGAATATGGGGAATTAATAAATTTGCTAATTTATCAATGTTTGCCATTTTGACAGCTGCTCTATTTATAAATATTGAACCTTTGATAGTTTCATATGGATTTGATTTCTTTCTTGCTGTTAAAAATTTAGATTGTTCCAATGTATCCAATGCTGTTTTATGTTGATCTAAATCTTGAATTAATTCAACAGAACAATGACCTCTTCTTGGTTTATCAGTTTGCATGTTTCCAATTTTAACATGGGTTGGATCGAGTGTGAATATTTCATTCATACCAATATCTCCACCTATTACCTGAATGTTATTATCATCTTTACCACAATATATCCATTGTAATTCTTGTTTTGATGGAAAATCTATATCTTCATCTTGTAATTGATGTTTTGTTGGTGTATAAAATTCTGGTAAATCATTCTCTACAAATCCAATACCCTTTTTACTTTGCATTTTATCAACTTGAATAATATCAACTCTACCACTTTTATCTTTACCTAATCCTTCACCTGCTACATATCCTTGTTTTGCCTGTAAGATAAAATTATTTATTAGTAGTGATTCATATTTACATTTCTGATGATATTGAATACATATTTATTATAATAGTAAACTTTATACCTACTAAAAACATAGCACCAAATCCTAATGTTGGTACATCATCTTCTTCCTCTTCATCATCGTCATCTTCAAAACTTATAAAATTATCTGATTCATCATCTTCTGAATCATCTTCATCCGATTCATCTTCATCTTCTCGACTTTTATCCATTTCATTTGGATAATTGTGTTGATGCATCATTATTTATTATATAATATATATGTGTTTGTGTGTATATGTAAATATATTTATTACTATATATTTCTCATTTGTTAAAAAAAGTAAAAAAAAAAAGTAAAAAATTAATTTCGTGTGATCATAACACTTTCAAAAATTAAAAAATTAATTTCGAAAAAATAGAAAAAAAATAAAAAAAAAACCGATTTTAACATGAGATGTTACATTTTATTGTTTTTTTTATTTGTATTTTTAAATATCTTGCATTGTAAATATCAAGAATGGTAATTAATTAGCCACAAAAACAATATAATATTGAAACTAACAATTTCCTTCTTCACTTTTACTAAAAATTTAATAACACAAATTCTTTTTTAATTAATTTTATTGTATTGAACCCTTGACCCAGTTACAAATTAATTATAAACCAACGAATATTAGATCAGGAACTAATTCAACTCAAGTATTTTTGAAAAATAAATATATGGGACGAGTTATCTAACATTTAATTCTCTTTATTTTAATGGAATTTTTAAAAAAAAGAATTTAAAGTGGTAAACTCTTTGAATAGGTGTGATATGGCTAAAATTTAATTTATGTTTGAGTTTGATAACATTAATTAATTGAAAAGTTTGATTTTGTTATGAAACCATTCTTTGATGTTGTTTTAGTTCTATTCGTTTTTAATTTTGTGATTTACTAAATTGTTGTGTTAAATTATATCTTTTTTTATAACATTTATTGTATTCTTTACATTTTTTACCTGCAAATTGATCTAAATGGAATTGTACTCCAGTTAATATGATTTTTTTATAAACAATGTTGGACTGGTAAAATTACACCATCACAATTTGATAATTGTTCACCATGCAAGTAACTGCAGTTAATACCTCTTTTACAATCATTATTTCCAAATAGATATATACAATTTGATATAAAATAATAGGATAAATATGGTAAAAAGGATTTGACGTGTAAAGTGCAAATTAAAAAATATTAAAAAAACATGAAGAAATTCAAAATATTATTCAACAAAAGGACCGCGAATTCAAGAGAGTGCATCTAGAATTATCAATATAATTTTGAATTCATTATCAACTCAAATAAAAAAAACAGAATTTCAAGTAAAACATTTATTAATTTAAATCATTCATCAATTACATTGGATTATTTGGAATTTAAAGTTTTAGGATGTTTAGAATCAATTCATTGTACAAATGATACTGTTTAAAACAAATAATTGATTATTGTAAATCAAAGAATATATAAAATAAATAAAAAATTAAAATATTAATCCACCCAATCAAAAATAAATAAAAAGGAATTTATTAATTTATACAGGTAACACAGTGGTTGCATTAACATGTAATGTATGAATCATTTCTACATGTTAGATACTCATAATTCTATATATAATAACGTACTAATAAATTTTAAGATATTTTATAGTCAGAATATAAACAAAAATATTATCAATTTCTAAACACAACATCAGTATTTTTAAAATGAAGCAAAAATTTAGATAGATTAAATAAATATCAAATAAAACATTTATGTCATCAAAGTATAATATATAATATATACTATATATAAGATGAAATATTTAATATATTAACTACCTTAAAATAATTAAAATTAGTAAATTGTTAAAAAATTGATAAAAATAATAAATAAATTAATAATAATGATATTACATTTAAAATTGTATAAATATCACTAAACATATTGATAATTTATATATAATATTAACAAATAATAATATTGATTTGATTTAATAATAAAAATGAATTTTTTTTTTTCTCTAATTATATGATTTAAAAAAATTAAAAAGTTAAAAAATTAAAAAAATAAATTGTATTAATACAATTTAAATATTCGCTCTAAAAATACCACTCTTTTATGTACACATATTTATAAAAACACTTATTTAAAAAATTATAAATTAATAATCAAATAACTAGTGGTTAAAAATTAAAAAACATTATTTTAAAAATGATAAAAATAGACAAGAAAAACTTTGTAAATAATTTTAAAAAACAATGATTCAAACAACAAAAAACAATATATAACCTTAACACACATAGGTTTTTAGAAAAAATGTTTAATAATACCAGATTTTAAACATTATATAAAATCATAATTTGTCATAACAAATGTTTAAAACAATACATCAAAAAAGAGATATGTTATAATGAATTAAAGTTTATTGAAAATTTATTTAGTGTGTTTAAAGGCAATGGTTGTTGCCGTTGCTTTCGTTGTAGTATACCTTGTTTTCATTTTTTTCTTTTTGTTTTTTCCCTTTGTTCTATATGTGTTTCAGGTTAATCATTTGTGGAATTTTAAACATGAAATTAGGTGAATCATAATAACTAATATTGACAAATAATCACAATGTGGATTTAATGATAATATGCCACTATCATTTACAATTGAAATTAAATCTGATATGAAGTTGGTTGGTGAATAATTCTGAAACTTCCTGTTCACAAAACTAATTATATATTTAATGATACATACAGATTGATATATCTACAAAAATAATATCTGCTATTGATAAATCTGTTAATCCAATTACTGCTGCTATTTATAAACATGTTAATCCATTCATTATGGCAATTGATTATTACTGCAATTGACAAATCTGCTAATCCATTTACTGCTGCTATTTATAAACTTGTTAATGCAATGTTAAAAGGTTTGGGAAAGTGTATGGCTTACATAGTTTTTGGTTGTGATGTTATTATAATCTTGAAAATATAGATTTAAATGGCAAAAGATTATTATTTGTTTCATTTTTTGTTGTTGATTTATCATTTTTTAATTGTGATGCTATTGTTGTTGTTGTTGTTGTTTTTGATTTTCTTTTATTATTGTTATCATTATTTATTGTTGTTACTTTTATAAGAATGGAATAACCTTAAAATTTCAACTCTAAAATGATAATGTTAATTGGATAATCCATATTACAAATGGATGAATGTTTTTGTGACCACAACAGTGTTGTTTTTTTTAAATTGAATGTGGGTTCAATTCAAATTCACTTTGTATTAATATAGTTCAAATGATACTATATTTGTATTTAATAATTTAAATTAAGTATTATTTGTTACACATTTATCAAAAAAAAAAAATTACCAGAATATATATTATGAAAATCAACAATTAAAGTCCAATCAAATTAAAATGTTTAGATTTTATTTTTTTGTCATAGATTTGTTTGGCAATTCTGTCAAGATCACGACGACCAGTTGCCGTAATAGCACGACCACCTTTGACAGCATCAACTTCAATGACTTTTAAGTTTTGTAATTGCTTTAAACAATAACGAATATTACCACCATTGACAACAGCGAAATGGTTTGGTCTTACCCCATCCCGAAGAAATTTTTTTTTTGGTGATAAAGAATAAAAATACAATTTCTTGTAAGGGTACATTCTATATTGATTATATTGGTGATTTAATGATAGTGTTGTATATTTTTAAACAATATAAAAATATAAATAAATTCCAACAACATACAGATAGGGACATTTACAAAGCAAAGGTAATAATAGTGTTGATTATAAATAAATCAAATGGTATTTAAAAGTGATGAATACACATGTGATTTTAAAAATCACAACGATTGTCTAACAAAATATTATTTGTATTAAAATTTAAATTTTCATTATCACATAAAATCATTACAAAAACACACAAAAATTTTTAATGGTGTGAGATAAATATGTGAAATAAATTAAAAAAAAAAAAAAATAAAAAAATATAAAAAAAAACAATTATCCTATATCAAAATAAAAAATATAATTAGAAAAGATAAACACATTAATAAGAGTTATAATCGTTAGACAAGAAAAACTTTGTAAATAATTTTAAAAAACAATGGTTCAAACAACAAAAAACAATACATAACCTAAACACACATAGGTTTTTAGAAAAAATGTTTAATACCAGATTTTAAACATTATTAATTTATTAAAATTTATTGATTTACTTTTTTTGAAAAACCTTTTTTAAATAATTTATAGTATACCAATCTAAAAGTTGTATTTTGTCTAAACAAAATTAAACCAACGAAAATTGAAATAGCAACAAGAGCAACAGCGCCACCAACTATAATTCCAACTAATTGTGGTGTTGTTAAACCTTTATTTCCACTTGAACAAATTGCATTTGGATCAGAATCATCAGCATTTCGTGAATCAACTAAAACAGAAAAGTTTGGATCAATATTTACAATTCTTTTAAAGTTTGGTATTTCCATTGCAATATATGATTTTGATTTATCAGTTGATGAACCTATTGTTACAGGTAATTGAGTAATTGTTGTAATTATACCATCTATAATTGCTCTTTTAAGGAATCTACCCAATAATACAGTATTATCAATTTGAATTTTAATATAACTTGAATCTGCAACATCACCAAATTGAGTTGATTGACAATCTGTATTTGGTGATTCTTCTTTTTCCAAACTAGTTGAAATTAATAATCTAATTGTATTTAAATTTGTTTTAAATTTGTATTGATCAATTACAATACTATATTTAACTGAATTTGGATCCATTGTAATATTTGTAGCAGCAAACGAAATTGTTTTATATTCATGGAATCTTGTAATATTTACAATTATATTTGTTAAAGTATCAATACCATCATTGCTGTTTAAATTATTACTTTTAATTGATGTATTAAATTGGAAATGATCATCATCAATGTGAACAAAACTCCAATTATTGAAAATATAATTATTTACAATAACCCCATTAATATCTAATTCTTCTAGTGAATAAATTACAATTAAACTTTTATAAACACCTGCATCATTTGTATAATTGAAACCAACAGTTGGTGAATTTGGATCAACTGAACCATCTGATCCTGATCCTTTTGATAAACAATCAATACCAATCCATGGTGGAATACAAGTACAACTACCATCTGATTTACATACACCATTTGATGTACCACCACATACTGGATTACCTGGACATTTTGGTATTGGTGTTTGTGTTATACTACCGCCACCAGTTGCTGGAATTGTAATTATCATTGAATTTGATGTTAATCCATCTGGTGATTGAATTGTAACTGATATCTTATTTTCAATTGTACCACTTTTAAATTGATCTGTTATCATTAATTTATCATTGAAATTAATTAAATTTGAAGATACAATTTGATAATCTGGTGCACCACTAGTAATATATTTAATTTTCAATGTTGATGATTGGAAACCAAATCTATAACCTTTTATAATGACTAAACTACTATTTGATTGGAATGATGCTTCAACAATTTCTGGACCACTTACCATTATATTATTTATTATATATGGAATACCATTTGATTTTAATTGTTGTGAATTATAACCAGCAATATTTAAACTTTTATCAACGATACCATAAATTGAAATTGCAATTCCATCTGCAGTACCATATGTATATGGTATAATTGAATATGCAGTATATGTGAATGAACCATTATTATTATTAATTGGTGGTGATGATAGATCTGAATTTGAAGGAATAATATCTAATGATGATAAACCAAGATAAACAACTGGTGTATGTCTTTCAGAAATACCTGAACCTGAATCACTTGTTGTAAATGTAAAATTTACAATTTTAGAATCAGCATTGTATGGTCCAAGTGTAAAGTGTAATGATAGCAATGTTGGTTTGGTTATATCTATATCAATACTTGGAATTGTTACTGATGGTTGTGTTTTAACAATAAGTTGTTCTGTAGTTGCAATATAATTCATTAATGGATTTACTTTTGATTCTGATGGATACTCTGAAATATGACCTTGTCTATCAACTAATCTTACATATGAAATGTAATAAGTTTGTGGAATATCATAATTATAAACTGGAACTCTTATCAGATAAGCACCATTATAAATATTTTGACCAGGTAACAATGTTTTATTCCAACCTTGTATATCTAAATTACTTGAAATTTGAATAACACCAATTGAAAAACCATTTATTGAATCTGAAATATTAAATGAAAATTCAACATATTCAATAGTACTTGAGTCACTTGGAATTGTTACCGTTGTACTTGGTGTTTTTAAATCTGTTATAATTGGTGGCATAATATCGGCATTTGAACATATAACTCTTAATTCAGCATCTAAACCAAACATTTGAGTAAGTGTTACACTATCATAAAGCATTGGTGATATAATGTAATTAACTGAACCACTGAATAAATTTGCAGGTAATGTAATTGTAAATTGATGTAATTCCAATGATGAATTCCAAACACTATTAATTGGTGAATCAGCAATATCATAGAAAAATCTATTTGTTGGTGTTGGATCAAATGAAATTCTATAATTCAATGCAATTGTAAATTTATAATCTTTTGAATCTGTTATATTTGAAGTTTTCATATATAGTATAATAGTTTTTTGATTATTTGTGACATCAATATCATTTTCTGAGAATCTGAGTGATTCAATTAAATTGAAAGAATTCAATTTATCTTGAATATATGGTACAACTTTAATGAAATCAAGTTGTTCATTATAGAAATCATTTAGTGAATATGATTGTACCAAACCAGCTCTATTGATTATTTTTAATCCAACACCTAAATATGAAATACCCAATTGTGCCTTTGGTAATACAATTGTGTAAATTCCTTTGAAAACATTGCCTTGAACTAAATTACCAGCATTGAGTGTTTTAAAGCAAGAGTTTTTACATAAATTTAATTCAATTGTTGAAATACCACTTTCCAAGTCTTCAACTGATATAATTACTACAAATGATTCACCTTGATCTTGATAATCATAAAGATTTAATATTGGTGGTGTTGTATCTTGAGTAGGTTGTGCTGGTTGTGTTGATGCAGCTAATGTTACACTTGTTGTTGGAATACCATTTGTTAAATCAAATTTAATATCAAAAATAATTTGATTTGTATTATATCTAAATGTTGGGAATACCATATCATATGTTACACTAACATTATTACCAGTTGAATATGTGCCAGGTGTAACTTGATCAATTGAAACAATACCAAATGGATAACCATAATATTTTGAACCAAAAACATTTCTATTTGATAATATTAAACCACCAGCATATCTTGATGTTAATTTAATATTAACACCTGAATATTCTGTGTCATTAGTAATTGCAGAGGCTGATGATCCTTTGAAATCTAAATTCAATAAATAAGATACTTGGTAACTTGACAGTTCTGTAAAATTATTAGCTGTTTGATCAAAATATGAAAATGAGTATTGAGTTGTTTCAACTGTACTTATTGATGCTGATGGCAATACATTTAAAATTTTAAAATTTGTTTGATTTCCTGAAACTATAAAATGATTTATACCGGTACTTAATGGATATCCTGAAGTAACTCCACGGAATGTATTAAAGACATAATCACTGGCAACACTACCACCTGAAAGTGTAAAATCTACAATACTATAACAATGCCAATAACCTAATGAATTACAACCCAAAGGATATGTATTAGTTTGACCAATTGGAGATGTTTTACTATATCTAAATAAACCATTTGGAATTGACATATTTGTTGAACCATCATATATTACAACAAAATTTGTTTGTCTTGATGCTTGAACTTGTGGTGAATATAAAAGAAAATTAAGCAAAAAGTAATTTTTACCAATTGTTCTAATTGAATTTCCTATAAATCTAAAACCAGGTGTATTTGATAGTATTGCAGAAAAAATTGAAGGTGGTGAATATTTATTCATATTATCAATTTTAACCAAAGTTGGTAAAATTCCATTTATATTTTTATATATAGTTTTTGGAATTGATGGATTAACCATTGAATATGATAATGATCCAGGTATTGCTAATAAATTAATAAATAAATATAAAAACTATTAATATCATAATGTGTGTATGAATTTATTTATTTGTATATAATTATCAATCTCCTATTTACCTTGGCAATCAAATGGGATTGATAGTTGATTGTTAAGTCCTACATCAGGATTTTGAAATGTTGGTTGTATTTGTAATGTACCACTTGTTCCAATTAGTGTTGTATATGTAACTTTATAAACATTTGATAGGGAATAATTTGTTAATTTTGTAGTAGAATTAGAACTACTAAATCCAACCAAAGCATTTGGTGTGTCTTGATCAATTTTTATATAAAATGTAATAAGACATTCTGTAGCGTTATAACTTTCATATCTTCCATTAATTGGACTTTCACCTTCACTTAAATATAGTTGACTTGTAAAATCTGTTACATTTACTATTGCTGTATCTTATACAAATCT
>JACAFY010011242.1:0-25630 GCA_015252635.1 Dictyostelium capitatum
TATTTTTTTAAATTTTAATAAAAAAATTAATTTTTTTTAAACTAAAAAAAAAAAAAAAAAAAAAAAAAAAAACAATTTTTTTGAATTTTTTAATTTTTTTAAAAAAAAATATTTTAAATTCGTTTTTTTTATATAAAGAGTTATATATACAAATTCAAATAAAAGAGAAAGAGTTTATCTTTTATTTAATTAATATACAAACTACAACAACACAACATAGAAATAAATATAAATTAAATAATACAACCATATAATATAAATATAAATACAGAATGGAAGATATAGGTAGAATATCACAAATTCGTAAAACAGTTTTACAAATGTTATCAGATCGTGGTTATATTGTAACAGGAATTGAACAAGAATTAAGAGAAGTTAAATCACGTGAAGATTTAAATATGTACTGTGTTAAAAAGGATGATCCAACAGACACTATTTTTGTATTCTTCCCAGATCAACCAAAAGTTGGTGTTCAACAAATTAAAAAATACGTAGAAATTATGAAACAACGTCAAGCAAATAGAGCAATCATTGTAGTTCAACAAAATATTACACCATTTGCCAGACAAGCATTGGCAGAATTTTCACAAGAAAAGAAAATCGCTCTTGAACAATTTAATGAAGCCGAATTACTTGTAAATATCACTCATCATCAATTGGTTCCAAAACATGTCCTTTTAACAAAAGAAGAAAAATTAGAACTTTTAACAAGATAGTAAGTATCATTAATATTCTCATCACTATTATAATATTATGTACATATATACTCATTCATTTATCATATGATGCATTATAATATTACTTTATAGTAAAATGAAAGAAAGTCAATTACCACGTATTCAAACAAACGATCCAATTGCAAGATATTATGGACTTGCAAGAGGTCATGTTGTTAAAATTATTAGACCTTCAGAAACTGCTGGTAGATATATCACTTATAGATTATGTGTATAAATTATAATAGTAATAATTGTATGTGAATTTCAAAAATAATTAACAGTATCAACATCAAATAATAAAAAGAAAAAAAAAAAAAAGAAAAAAAAACAGTTAAAAATAGATAATAAAAAAAAGACGTTATTATTTAAAATAAATAAAAAATTCATTGATTGTATGTAGATACAGATATATATCTATAAAAACAGATTTATGAAAACAAAAATACCTCTCACATAATTGTTTTTTTTTTTTTTTTTTAATTTTTTTGTGGTTGTATACGATCATTTTGTTGTTCTATTTTAGGTTTTGTTTGTTTTCAAATTTTTTTTTTTTTTTTTTAAAATTTTTATTATAATAACGCATAAATAAATTAATAAATTATTATATTCTTTTATTGAAATAAACTATTTCTTTCATTCACTTATTTGTTTATTAATAATAATAATAGTAGTAAACAGTTTTAAAAAAATCATCTATTTTTTGCACCTGCAAATAAACCTTCACAAAAAAAGCCATTTTTTTTTTTTTTTTTAATGTCCTAATTTTACCAAATTTCAATCGCTTATTTGAAACCAAGTAATCATTTTATTGTTGACACAAAAAAAAATTAAAATTTATTGTATTAGCAACAGAAAGCGTAGTGTCAAATCATTCACATAATTATATATAGCGGTGAGCGCATATATAGATATATATATATATACATAAACATAAATGGTAATAATAAAACAATGATATAAATTAAAATGTAATATCAACAATTACACTAATTATATAATCCATTTCTATTTTACAGCAAACATTTCAAAATATAAATTTAGTAAAGAATACTAAAGATTGGAGAGTTGAAAAAGGTGTTGATGAAAATGCAATTAATAATAATAAAGATAACAACAATAATAATAGTAATGGAACATCACAACCACAATCACCACAATCACCAATATTAAATAGTAATGAATATCAACAATTATTTGCAGATTTAAGTTTAGTTGCAGTTGAAAATCCTGAAGAATGTATATTATGGTATTATAATTATTTCCTTGGTAAATCACATCAAAATTATTTAGGTACATTAGATAATGGTGATATATTTGGAGCATCAATAAAAAAAGAAGATTATAGTGTTGAAGGTGAATATACATATAAAACTATAATTTGGACATTGGATGGAATTGAAAGACAATGGTTTCAATTAAAACATAAACAATCAAACGCAACACCAAATGAAATCATTAAAAAGGCATTACCAAGATTACAAAATATAAAGAAAATAAAAGAAATTGATTCACCTGATCTATTAAAAGATTTTAAAGATTTAGAGGCAACTCAAACTGAAATATATTATAAGTTTGGTTTATTATTAGCACGTCCTGGTCAATCAACTGAAGATGAATTTTATAATAATAGTAAGTAGTAGTTATTATTATTATTATTAATATTAATTGTGTTAATACATATATGCTAATATGATAAATTAACTATTATTGTAGATGAATATAGTCCAAAATGGACAGAATTTTTAAATATATTGGGTGACCAAGTTGTACTTAATTCATTTAAAGGTTATAGAGGTGGATTAGATGTAAATAATAATACAACAGGTACACATTCATTATATACTAGTTTAAAAGGTTATGAAGTAATGTTTCATGTTTCAACAATGTTACCTCATTCAAAAGCAGATTCACAACAAATTGAAAGAAAAAGACATCTTGGTAATGATATTGTTATAATTATATTTTATGATTGTGAACCAAATGATCCAATAATTCCATGGGATCCATCAACCGTAAATTCAAATTTTAATCGTATGTTCAAACATTTATATTATCATTATGTTATAATATTTTTATAAATCTAAACATTTTGCTAATTAAACCATTTGTAATACAGATATATTTGCAGTTGTTAGACCAGCAGATGAAAATAATTATCATGTTGAAATTGTAATTAAAAATGGTATTGCTAAATTTGGTCCAATCTTACCAACCCATTCAATTTTTCCAAAAAATTCAACATTTAAAGAATTTTTAATTACAAAATGTATGTTATCAAAATTAATATTATTTATATATATATATACATATATTTAATACTAAACGATTGAATAAATATACAGTGGTTAATGCACAAAGAGCAGCACTTTATTCAGCACCTTCATTTGCATCAAAATTAAAAAGAACATTTAAAGATCAATTGGAAAGTATTTATAAAAAGTATCAATCATCATCATCGTCAATGTCATCATTTGTACCAAAAAGAAGATCATCATCAGTTTCAAATATTAATAAAGGTCGTGAATTAAAAATTAAAGATCCAAAATATGGTTCTGGTTTTTTCAAATTAAAAGATTCTTCAAAACCACAAGTAAGTAATAAATATTTATTAATACATTCATTATGTTTTGTTGTCAATATATATATATATTAATAATATAATTATTATTTGCAGATATTTGATACAGAAATTTTATTTTCAAAATCATTAAATGAAAAAATTAATTGTTTAGATGTATTGGAATCAGATGAAAATAATTCAACATTAGTAGTTGCAACAGATGAAAGTATTTATTTATTAAAAACAAATATGTCAACTGGTGATCAATTATTTCAAAAGATTATAAATATTAAAGAAGTAATTAGATTAACATTGGTTAAACCATTGAAAATATTATTAGTACTCACTTCAAAAGGATTGGTATTCTATGAAATGGAATCTATTTTCAATCAATTTAAAACTTTAAATAGTTCAAATTCAAATAGTTCTGTACCTGGTTCACACAGTATACCAATTCCAAATTGTGGTAATTCAAATGGTGGAAATGGTAGTGGTAGTGGTAGTTATGGTAATTCACCAAGTGGTAATTATCATAATGGTAATAATGTTTATGGTTCATTAAGATGGACTAAATCTGGTCTTATGGCAGCAAATTTAATAAATGGTAGTGATGGTAATGGTAGTAGTACAGTTGGTGCTAGTTTAAGTAATAGTGGTAATAGTTTAAATAGTAGTAGTGGTAGTGATGATTTTATAAAAATGAAAAAGATTATTGGTACAAAAGGTTGTTCAGTTTATGGATATACAAAAGGTGATCAATTGGGTCAAGAAGAAGATATCACTTTATTGTATGTTGGTTTGAAAAAGACATTAATTTTATACGAATGGAATAAAGGTGAATTCATTAAATCAAGAGAACTTCAAGTATCTGATACAATTAAAACATTGTGTGCAATTGCACCTGGTATGATTTGTGTTGGTGTTGCAAAAGAGTTTCTCCTTATTGATATATTCACTCAAACTACAAAAGAACTTTACAAGAAAGCAGATTCTGAACCTGTAAAAGCATTATCATTGGATAATGAAATATTATTATGTTTTAATAATATTGGTATTTTCGTTGATGAAAGTGGTAAGTTTTTCATGAAATGAAAAGAAAAAAAGATAAATTCCATAAGTATACTAACACTGTTTCCTTTATATATATAACACATTTTGAATCATAATATTCATTGAATCATGAACATACCACTTAAAATATATAGGTAACAAGACAAGATCATTTGAATTAAAGTGGGGGTCAACACCATCTTCATTGGCATTAGTACCATCATATGTTTTAGGTATATCAGGTCCATTAATAGAAGTTAGGACTTTATTAAATGGTAATATAATTCAATCACTTCCTGCAAATATTTCAACAAATGATTATAATGATATTATTGAACATAATAATCACAACAACAATCAACGTACTACAAATAATAATAATAATAGTAATAATGATGAAAATCAACAAATTGATAATATAAATAATTGTAATAGTAATAATAATAATAATAACGCATGTAATAGTAATAATAGTAATAATTTAGATAACGATAATTCAGATAGTAGTAATGGTAATGGTAATAGTAATAGTAATAACGCATTTGACAATGTTTATTCATTTTCAACATTTAATGATATTGCACATGTAGATAATGGTAATATTTATGTTGCATCATCATCAAAAGGTCTTTCATGTATTTTAAGAATTAAACAAAATGTACATGGTAATTTGTTTTCTCCATCAAGTTCACCTTTAAAAACCAATTTATTATTACCAACTTTATCTTAATAACGAATATTTAAATATCATATATATATATACACATAACAAATAAATAAAAATATAAATAAAAAATATTAATTCAATTTAAAACTGAACTGCTGTAAATGCACTTAACTTATTTATATTGCCATGTATTTGATTCGAAGAGTTTCAATTATTATTTACCATTAATACCAACTTTGATGCTATTTACCTAAACCAATTACTCATTCTTAATGTCACACACCAATAAATAATTCTTGATGGGTTTTTATTTGTTGATGATTTGTAACATTGTGATAATGTGATAATTGTTGTAATAGAATGAGTGAACTAAATCACCACAGAATATCATTTAAATTGGTCTCCATGAACCACATGCATTCTTGTTGATATAATTGGTTATTATCTTTTTTTTTTGTATCTTTTTTTTTAAGATTTTTGTTTTTATATATTTCAAAAAAAATTAGAGGCAAGGCCCTATAGTCTATACTTATAGGTTAAGTATATACTCATAGGTATGTGCAGAATTCAGGTAGTATCTAACAAGTTTAAAATCTACACATACGTACCATGCCCACTGGCTCTTGATACATCCACTTTTGTCATAAAATAATATTTATCGAAAGTTTAAATGCAAAAAAAAAAAATAAAAAGGTTTTGTTTATGGTAGCTTGTGAAAATTTTACAAACTATTTATTATTATTATTATAATTAAAATTAAAATAAAAAAATTGTAAAATAAAAAAAATAAAAAATTACCAAATCTGTTGTTTATTTATGGCAGAAATTTTTTTTTTTGTGAAAATATTATTTATTTATGAGATTTTATTATTAATATGATGTCTAAACAGTGATGACGCTAACCCAACACCTAAAGTTGCATAAATTATAATGATATTTCACCATTTGTCATTAACGTGCACCAAGATAAGATGATGTCCATAATTGATATTTTAGTATATGTAAAATATATTGTAATTTTAACTGTTAATGGATCTTGTTTTCATTTCAATGATGATTTCCAATCCATCTTGATGGCTTATTTAATTACTCATTCTTAATGTCACACCAACCTTCAACTAAATTTGAACCAATAAATGATTCTTTGAACATTTCTTGATGGATTTTTATTTTTTGGTTACCAAAAAAGAGTACATTAGTTTCAATTTGGTGCACCTGTTAGATAAATAACCATCCACAAAATATTGAATTAGTAGTTGATGATGTATAATATTGATAATCCAAAGTTGTTATATACTGAGTGGACGAAATCACCACATACCATCATAAATATCTTGTTAATTAAATTTATCAATTTATTAAAATTAATTGTAAAAATAGAGTTTAATTTTTGTGATTGAACTTCTATTAGGTGGTAGTTTATCATGTACAAGTCGTTCAATTTTAAAAGAACAAATGAGAACATCATCAAAAGGTAGTACAATTCCAATGTTTGGTTCAATTGTACATGAAATATTTCAAATAAATTTACATTGTCTGATATTAATGAATTTAAAGAACAAGTTTATCAAAACCATCATTTCAATTGGGTTTATCATCATTGGGTGAAACACAAGAATCAGCTAAATCTTCAATTGATAATTGGTGTCCAACAATATTAAATTGGGCAAAAACATATGTAACTCCATTAAAAGTTTACATATTACAATTACAATAAAAAAGAAAGTAATTTAAATACAATTAAAATATAGAAAATGATATAATAAAAGCCATGAATTTACCCTTTAGTTTTTTTATTGGATGTTTAACTTATTTATAATAGTAAAAATAAAGTTAGCCAGGTAATAGTGAAAAATAATAAATTTCCAACTGAAATTGACTTGATTGAATCATTACAAATAACCCAATTTGAGCATGTTCCATCATTAAATTGACTAGAATAGATGTATGCACAGTTTGGTTCGTCTTCAAAGTCAGTAGAATTAATTGGATATTTTAAATAATCATGATCATAACGATCACCAGAGAATACAATAGTGTTATTTTCTGGTATATATGAACCCATAGCAATGGCAAAGTCAATAGTTTTTGGAAAATTTGGTACAGTAACATCAGCATAACCATTAAAATCACCTTTAGTATATCCTTCAACATAACTACATGAGCACTAATTATTAATTTAATTAATTAATATATTGGTAACAAAACTTTAATAAAATAAAAATAACTTAATTTTCCTGTAATACTTTACCGAAGTGCAAATAGCATATTTAACACTAGCTCCCGCTGAAACTAGTGACACAGCAATAATTGATAATAACAATAGTAATAATTTCATTTTTGTGTGTAAAATTAATTTTTTATATAATAATAATAATGATAATTATTTTTTTAAACGTAGTCCATACTGTTTTTTTTGACACCAGATATTTTCATTTTTTATTTATTATTTGAATTTAGGATATTTAATAACACTTGATTACGCCATCAATGTTAATCAATGGTCTAATGATATTTATAAATATCTTTTATAATTTTGTTTTGTAAATTTTTTAGTTTATGTTTTAAAATAAATTTATTTCTTTCATTCACTGTATGATTGGTTATACATTGGCACAATAAAATTTTAATTTTTAATTTTTTTTTGTTTATTACAATTATTATTTAACTCGTATTCAATACTCCATTAATAACAAAGATATTGAATCTGCAAATTCAATGTTTCAATTAGAAACTGAGAGTGAATTAAAATCACTATATTGTTTCATACCATATGGTATAATTACCATATGATGGTAAATACTAGGTTAAATGATGGTAATTTCCATCATTTATCATAATCAATCTGAAATCAAACTCATTATATTTCCTATCATAATCATCCAAATAAAATTAAAATAAAAATAAAAATAAAAATATCTATTTCATATATCAAAATTAAAGGTTATAACTAAGTAAGTAAGTACGTTTAATGTTATCTATTCAATAAATATATGTATAACCAGTTTATAAATATAACACTGTTTTTTAAAACTAATATCAAAAGAATTTAATTGTTTATTTAATATTTATTATTGATAATTGTTAATTTAAATAATGTATATTTAAAATCAGATTATAATGGTCAACCAAATCGGCTTATTACATCAATCTAAAAATAAATTATAAAAATGTTAAATTTATTGATAATAATTTAACCACACCTTAAATAATGTTTTCAATTAAAATTTAGCACAAAGAAAAATAAAATGTGTCATTATTTTGATTATAAAATTTTATTTTTCTTTGTGCTAAATTTTAATTGAAAACATTATTTAAGGTGTGGTTAAATTATTATCAATATTTTTTTTTAATTGATTACAAAAACACATATTTTTTTAAACAATGTATGAATACTCTTAGTAATATTCACATTTAATTAAATAATGTTTTGTGATTATACTCAGTTTTAAAAGAAAAATAAAAAAAAGAAAAAAAGAGAAAATCTATAAATACAAATAATAATTTTTTATTTTATCATTCAACTTACGAGAAACAATAACAAGTAGTGTAATTAATAAGTAATATTAAAAAAATAACGAAATGACAATTTTTAGTAGGTTTTGATTTTTAAAATAATATTATATTTAATTTTATAAATATTAATAATTCTTTAAAACATTTTACAGAAAATATTAGAAAATTAAGTGCATCAAACTCTGCTAATAGTAATTTAAATGGTGTTGGTACTTCTACAAATGCTACTCATGTTAATGTATCTGTTATTGATAATTTAAGACAACAACAAGTTAATCAAATTGCATCTGGTACAACAATAGCTGATGGTGATTGTTCAAATCAATAAACACAATCACACATGCAATTACGCAATTAAAATGATAATGAAACAATAAATAAATATATTACAAAATTATTATTATTATCAATATAATAATATATTAATACTATTAAAAGATATTTGTATTTTTATAATTCATAGAAAATAGAAATTAAGTATATTATTTAAAAAAGAATATTAATGAATAGTCGTTCAACAACTATCACCAATCTGTTTTATTTTATATTACAAAGGGGAGAGCGCATTTTAAATAATTATCATTTGGTATTGTATCATATTCATTGTACAATTGTGTTTGTCTTTTTTGAAATTTCGTTGAGAGTGAACTCGAATGAGTAAGATCAAATGCAAATTAATATTAAATAATACATGTGTAACACAATCAAAATGTAATTTTAGGTTTTAGATTTAATTATTTATTTTAATAATTTTCAAAATTTTAAGTAAAGTTTTTTGGTCTATTCATTTCTTCAGCACCTGTACCATAGGATGATAATACATCAAGTTGTAAATATGGTACTTGAATTTTACCTTTTGAAGATATTGATATAGTTAGAGTTGTTGGAATTTCAATTGATCCTTTGAGAATTGTATTTGCTTGTTGAAGTAATGTTGGATCAATTGGAGTGATAATGTAGAAATAACCATTTGCCATATCAATTGAACGAATTAAACCAATTCCAATACATTGTGATATTTGTGGTTGTTTATTAATTAATGTTGGTAATTTATTACCAACTTTATATGAAATGTATTTATAACCAATAATTGGATCAATACAAATTCCAATTAAACTTGCATTTAATGCATACATTGTTTGACTTGATGTTACTTCATTTGTAAGTATTTTAACTTTTAATTCTTTCCATGATACTTGGTATGGTGATTGATGTGTTAATTGACCATTACTTTCAATTTTAAAGTATTTTCTCATCATTAAATTTCTAGTTTCAAATGATCCTAAATTATATAATGGTCTAATAATTGATTGTGTTTCATTATTATAGTTATTAACTCCATAAATTGAATATAGTGTTGGTGGTGTTGTTGTTGTTGTTGGTGTAGATTGTACATTTCCTTCATCTCCACTATGATCATCAAATAATTGATTTATATCTTGTTGTGTAAATGTTACATTACTATCATATTGATTACCAATTACATTATTTGTTGGTTGATATAATTGAACTATTGAAGTTGGCGATAATTGTTTAATTATTTCTTGAGTTAAATGAAGACCTAAACTTTTTAACCATCCATTTGTATTTAATATAACGGGTATTAAAGGATACTGTTTTCTAATTTGATTACAACATTCAATTAATTGAAATGACAAATTTAAGAAATATTCAGGATTTGATTTAGGTGATGTGTCACCATAGAAATATGATTTCAATGGATTAAATTTACAATGTGTAAAAGGTGGTCCTAACAATGGTGAATTAATTATATCAATTGACATTATACCACTTGGTGTAAATTCAGTTTGACCAGTATCAGTTTCAATGTATATTAAATGACTATATTTCAATAGTAATTGATTAATTAAAATTCTATTGAATGTACTTTTACCAACATTTCTTTCACCACATGTTAATATTGATAAACCAACATTACTATCGCAATCAATACCATTACTACCAGTTCCATTTAAAAATTGATCATTTATTAATTGTAACCATTCAGTTGGAATTGATAATTGTTGCATATTCCAATCTGGTGAATATAATGGATAAAATCCACGTAACAATTTAAATGAATCTATTAATTCAATCTTTTTCTTTGTAAACATTTTTGAATTTTCACAATTATCATCCAATACTTTCAATACTATAATTGATGATATCATACCATTTGTTAAACTTGATAATATATTTTCTTTATTCTCTATTAATTTATTCTTTACTAATTCTGGTATCTTATATGTAGTCGTAGTATTTGACCCAATAATATCTGTAAATGAATAACTTGTATTTGTATTTGTACTTGTATTTGTATTGGTACCATTATTTTGTAAATTTGTTGAAATTGATAAAGTTGGTGAACAGAATGGGGAGTATATTGGATAATATGTATTATTTAATGGTGTTATTTTATATCCATAACAATAAACTGAACCTATAATTGATCTTGCTTGAATTGATCCATGAAAATAGATACTTTCGTTTTCTTTAAACACCAATATTAATTTATCGTTTCCTAATTGATATACTTTATTATTGGTTATAAAATTACTTGTTTCTTGTCGTACTAATTGATGTTGTAATAATGTACCAGTTGATATTTTAAATTTACTTTTAAATTTATTATTATTATTATTATTATTATTATTATTATTATTATTATTATTATTATTATTATTATTATTATTATTATTATTATTATTTATATTATTTGTATTATTATTATTAATATTATCGGTCATTGTAACACATAATCATATGAAAAAAATAAAATATCTCTTTCGTAAAATTCCAACCAAAACTGTTTTTTTTTGAAATTTTTTTTTTGAATTTTTTTTTTTTTTTTTTAATTTTTAAAATAAATTAAAAAATTAGACAATCAAAATCAGTTGGCGCAATATATTTGTATTTTTGTATTTGTATTTGTATTTGTATATAATTTCAACTGAACTGTGATATTAATCACACTTAATAATAATAATAAAAAAAATAATAAATAGTAATAATGAGTGGATCAAAAAATAATAATAATAATAATAATAGTGATAAAGGTAAAATTACAAGTTTCCTCACTGTTACATCATCATCCTCCTCCTCATCAGTAACATCCTCATCTTCAACATCAATATTATCAAATAAAAGGAAACAAATTGAAAGATCAGATACAATTGTAGATAGTGATCAATTTAGTTATATATCATCAGCAATTGAATCATCAAGCAGTAATAAACCAATTATAGGTCAACCTTCATCAAATGATGAAATTGATTCAACACAGTTGATGGATAATAATGATATACCATTACAATATCAACAAACAAAAACTTTACCTTCTTCATCAAATGTATTAAAGAAATCAAAAAGTAATAATAATACAACTACCACCACCACAACTACATCAAATAACAATAATAATAATAATAACAACAACAATAATAATAATAATTCATCACCATCAATAATTGATGATTTAGATGAATATCAATTAGAAGAACAAAAAAGTATATGTTTAATTCCAATGGATGGAGAAAAGTATGTTGATGTTTGGAATGCAGATTATGTAAAATTACCATGTTCAAAGAATAATGTATACAAAACAACTGTAAAAACAACTAGTAGACAATCAAGTAATTCAGTGATTGTTGGTACAACAGATGAAATAAAAACTACAACAGAAACCAGATATCTAAGTAAATGGTATTTAATTAATTCAGTGTTGGCAAACAATACAATTACAAATTCCGAACAATTAGAAGAAGCAATTAAATCATACAACCAAAAGAGTGGTTGGGAATTTCAAGGTTTACACGACTTTTTTGAAACTGAATTTACAGAGTTGGAAACAAGGGAATTCTTTACAAATACATTACCAAAAATTATAAAGTTGGCATTGGCATTACCATTTTTATGTGCACGTCCAATCCCATTGTTAAGGAAATCTGTTGATCGTGAAATTGTTTTATCACAAAAACAAATTGCATCGTTGTTAGCAAATGCATTTCTATGTACATTTCCACGTCAAGGTATAATAAATAATTATCATCGTAACAGTAATCAACATCATAATAGCAGTGCTGATAAATATCCCTCATTTAATTTCCATTCATTATATTCTGGTACAATGATACCAAGTAGAGCTGCAAAATTAAAATGTATATTTCATTATTTTAAATGTATAACCGATCAATCACCATCTGGTACCATTTCATTTCATAGACAAGTATTTGATGAATCGGAAATACCAGATTGGGAACGTTCAACTCATATTTTACGTGATTTAACATGTTTTACAGAAGGTACCATCGAAGATAATGGTGTTGGGATGTTACAAGTTGATTTTGCAAATAAATCATTGGGTGGTGGTGTATTGGGTTATGGTTGCGTTCAAGAGGAAATTAGATTTGTAATTAATCCAGAGTTACTTGTTTCTTGTTTATTCACATCGGTACTACAAGAAAATGAAACTGTAATCATCACTGGTAGTCAAAGATTTTCAAAGTATACAGGTTACGGTGATTCATTTCAATGGGATGGACCTTACAACGATACAACTCCATTTGATATAATGGGTAGACGATTAACAAGTATTGTTGCAATGGATGCTATTAAATTAAATGGTCATGGTGGTAGTGGTAATAGTAATCCATTGGCTCAATTTTCACCAAATTTCGTTGAACGTGAATTAAATAAAGCATTGTGTGGTTTCTTTGATAGAGTATCACCTACTATTCCACCACCTGTTGCCACTGGTAATTGGGGTTGTGGAGTCTTTGGTGGTGATAAATATTTAAAATCCATTATTCAATTGATGGCTGGTTCACAAGCTGGTAGAGATCTGGTTTATTTTTCATTTGGTGATCAACAATTTACAAATGAACTAAGTTCAATGATCACATTCTTACATTTACAAAAAGTAACAGTTGGTAATCTTTATAAAGCACTTTGGGAATACTATAAATTAATGTCACATACAAAATCAAATTTAAATTTATTCTCTTATTTAGATTCTCATTTCTCTTAATAATATTTCAAACAATTAACATAATAATCAACAATAATAATAATAATATTCAATAAATAAAATAATCAATAAACACACATATATAATTTATATTTACAAAATATTAACAATGATGATGATACCACCAAGTAATTTTAACATAGGGTTTTTTATTATTATTCTTTTTTTACAGATTTGAAATAGGCAGCAGGGAATATAAATTTATCTATATCTTTATCTAATATTGGGAATACACAATCTTTTTCTGGACACATAAACATAACTTCCATAAAACTTATATGATTTGGTTTTAATTTGACGATTGATTTACCATTACCACTACAACTTTTACAAACCATATTGGACATATTGATTTTTGGTTTTGGTGTTGATAATTTAGGTGTCATTGGTGTTACATTTGTATTTGTAGTTGTTATATATCTTTCTTGTATTGGTGCTTGATAATTATGTTGATAATTTGTAAAATCCATATCATTATAATATGATCCTTCGTTATTATTATTTTGTGTTGTTGTTGTTGTTGTTGTTGTTGGGAAAAGTAAATCGGTTGAAGGTGAAAATGAAGAATTTAAAGTACTATCTTGTTGTTGTTGCTGTTGTGATGATGAAGATGATGTTATTGGGGTTGATAACCAACTATGATCATCATTATTATTATCATTGAATTTAATTGGTGTTAGATTATGATGTAATTGTTGTTTTTGTTGTTGATAATAACTATTATGTAATTTCATTGGTGACATACTTTGAACAAAACTATTATCATCATCATCAATTGAAATACCACCCCAATTATTATTATTATTTAAACCACCATGATTACTAATATTATTATTATCTAAAAATAATGATTGATGATCTGAATTATCTAACATTGGCATATTGTTTATTATTATTATTTATTATTTATTTATTTATTTATTATCTATTTAGAGCACTTCCAAAAATTAAAATATATAAATTTATAAATATAAAATTGATAATAATATGATAAAAAAAAAAACAATTATAAAATTTTTTTAATTTTCGTCGTTTGTCGAATTTTTGTCAAAACAATAAAAAAAAAAAAAATCGGTTATCTTTTTCAAACACATAACATGTTTGTTATAATTCACCATTCATATAGATAGTTATAACCAACTCAATATCAAAAAAAGATATATTACTAATATTAACCTAAAAACAAAGGATAAACTTATTTTAACAAAATGCTACTAAATGAGCAAATGTCAGTTATTTGAAATTTTAGTGATATGCCATATTTAAATTTACTATCAAATTGATGTGCTATAGAGTTGTACAAAAAAAATATCATTTTTTTTAAATGTGTCACATGTGTTTTTTTTTAAAAATCTCATCAAATTTGTGATTTTGATTATCTTTTTTTAAAATCTGTTTTTTTTTTTCTTTATTTTTTTAATGGGTCTAATATTGTCTAATGGGTACAAGTTTGTAATAAAATCATTGGTGAATTTCATTATTGAATGATAATGATTGTAATAATGACTTATACTGGTATCCAATACATTGGTTGTACAAATTACACAAATTACCCACAAACACAAACACACTAACACTTAACAAAGATATTTATTTAAAAAAAATTTAATAATGATTAACAACAACAAAAATAAAAAAAATACAATTGCTATAAATTGAATTGAATTTTGTTTTTTTTTTCATTCATTTAAAAAACTGTTATTAAATAAATAATCCATATCAATTTTTATCTCTTTCTTTCAATAATTTAATTTTCAAAATGAATATTGATCAAATTCCAAAAAATTTGTTACCAAAGGTTGAAGAATTCCTTGGTAAACTTTCACCATTACAAGGTTCTGTTGATTATTGTCCAAAAGCATGGTTTTTAGGTCCAAAGGTAATTTCAAAGTAGTATATTTATTATAAAATAATATTACAAATATTAATTTATTTTTTAATTTTATTTCACTAAAATTTAGGCTGAAAACTCTGAAATCTTTGTTGATTTAGTTACCAGAGCTTTAAAAGGTCATTTTGATCATAGAAAGAATTTCCATAAAGAAGATTCTCCAATTTTCCTTGAAAGTTATAAAAAAGATCCAGTTTATATCAGTGCTACTCAAGATATGATGAAAAAAACAGATGAAATCATTGAATTTTTGAAATTATCATTACCATATTCATCATTTAGATATCAAGGACATATGACAAGTGATATCACTATTGCTTCAGTTATTGGTACTATTGCAACTGTTGTAAGTATTATTGTTTTTTGAAATTATTCGTTTTGATATAAATTATAAAATATTAATTTAATATATTTTTCAATAGCTTTATAATCCAAACAATGTAACAGTTCAAGCATCACCAGTTACAACATTTGTAGAAATGGCAGTTGGTAATGATTTATGTCGTATGGTTGGATGGGAATTCCCAGATAAGATACCAGTAAATATGTCACGTACTGAAAAGAAATTATTTGAAGATAAGAATATCATTAGTACATTCCATTTAACAAGTTGTGGTACTGTATCAAATATTGAAGGAAGTTGGGCCTCTTATTGGTCAACATTTATTCCTTTGGCTTTGAAAGATGCTATTTCAAAAGAAAAAGAATTAGAAAAAGCAAAAGATGTAACAGTAACATTATGTAATGGTAAAGTAAAGAAATTATCAGAAGTTACATCATGGGAAGGTTGTAATCTTACTCCAGATGATCGTGTTAAATTACCATACGATGTATCTGAATTATGTAATATCGATGTTAATAGAGTTACATTCTTGTTAAAGAAATATCATCCATCTGTAATTGGTTCAAGAAAATTCTTTGTTGATCATAACATTAAAGATCCAGTTATGTTTGCAAGTGGTGCTGCTCATTATTCAGTACCAAAAGCTGCTGCATTATTAGGACTTGGTTCAGGTGCACTTCATAGTATGCCAGTTGATATTCATGCTCGTTTAGATTTGGATAAATTAAAAGTAGAATTACTCAATTGTATCACAAATGAAATACCAGTTTTATATTGTGTTGGTGTTAATGGTACAACTGAAGAGACTGCTGTTGATAATTTAGAAGGTTTAGTAGAAATGAGAAAAGAGATGAATGCAAAAGGTTTATCATACAATTTAGTAGCCGACTCGGCATGGGGTAGTTACTTCAGCTCAATAATTAAAGATGATTATGTATTAGAGAATCCAATACAAGATATTTTACGTCCAACTAAAACATCTGTTGCTCCAGCTGCATATTCAAATGATTTGAATGAAGCAGATGCCGAATTATTTGCAAGTGTATATTTCGCCAAACAATTAAGAGCACTCAAACACTTTGATACTATTACAATTGATCCACATAAAGCTGGTTATATTCATTATGCCTCAGCTTCAATTGGTTACAGAAACAAACGTTTCCGTGATTGTTTAGTTTATACTGCTACATACATTGGTGGTACAAACACCCCAAGTGTTGGAATATTTGGTATTGAAGGTTCAAAAGCAGGTTCAACAGCTGTTAGTGTTTATTTATCTCATCATATTATGAGAACAAGTAAATCAGGTTATGGTATGGTTTTAAAACGTTGTTTACTTTCAACTCGTTTATTCTACCTCAGAACTTTATGGTTATGTAACGAATCTGATAACTTCAAATGTTTATGTGTGCCAATTGATCCAACCCAAGCACAATTAGATTATTTCAAAGCTAAATTGTTTAATGCTGATGGTACAATGAAAAGTGTTGATACAATTTGTCAAGATGAAGAATTGGTAAAAGCACTCTCAGAAATTGGACCAGATCAAAATATTCTTTGTTTTGGTGTAAATTTCAAAGATTCAACTGGTAAATGGAACACTGATTACAATCAATATTGTCAATTCAATGATAAAGTTTACAAGAGATTTGATTACATCAGACAACCAAATTTAAAACAATTTGATTTAATTTTTTCAAATACTGCATTCAATGATCAATATGGTCAAGTATTTTGTGAAAATATCGCAAAAAGATTTGGTATTACAAATGCACCAGCATTTGGTACTGGTAACTTTGCTTTACCAGTATTAAGATCAACTGTTATGGATGTATTTACTAATGAAACTACTACTGGTTCATTTTATGATGTTTCTATGCCATTATTCAAATCTGAAGTTACTAAAATCGCTACAAAATATGTTGCCAAAATGAAGAATCCAAAAAAACCATTAAATTAAATTCAGTGTTTCTAATAAATTAAAAAGTGTTATCATCTTACAACTTTTATTCAATAATTATATTTTTTAAAATAAAAATAAAAATAATTTTTCTCATCTAAAAAAATTTGTATTAAATGATAATAAATCTTTTTTAAGTGTATTAATCTTAGCAACATATATCTTGAATGACTTGTTATTAAAAGGAAAATTAATAAAGTTTGTTGTTATACACAAATAAAAAATTAATAAATAATAAATAGTAATACAAGGATTTATTTATGTGAAGTGCGATTTAAAAAACCTCAAGAAAAAATAAATATAACAATTGTAAATATTGATGGTGGTATATAAACATAATAAAAATAAATTATCTGTTTGTGTGAAGAGCAACCAAAAAATAGGCTGGATTACCCACCAAGTTTTTCAGATAAAAATAAAATTTTAAAAAATAAAATTTTTCAAAAAAATATCTACTTTGGTAGAAATTGATTTAATTTGACTATATTCAATTATTTTATATTTATTATTTAATATGGTGTATACTAAATCTTACAGGGTATAGTTGTCTTAGAAATTATAGTGGCATGTATAATTATATATATATATATATATAACTTTGTGTTGGTTTGGTGGTTGAACACAAAAAAACCATATAATAATTTAAATTCCATTTTAAATCACCACACTAACACAACAAAAACAATCACACAAAATTTGAAAAGGTTTTTTTTTTTTTTTATATTAATATAAAAAGAAAAACACCTACAATTAATTTATTTCACAGACAGTCAATTTTATTTACCATTTAACTGTACGGATTAAAACAGGTTAATCTTACAAAATAAAGAATAAAAATGTTCAGCAAATGAATAATTAAAAAAAATGTGTGCAAGAAAATAGAAAATAAAAAATAAAAAATAATAAAATTGTTCTGCAAATAAAAAATAAAATTTGTTGAAACATTTTTATTATTTTTTTATTTTTTATTAATAATAATCATCATCTTTAATAAATTATATGAATAATTTTACTGTAATAACTAAAAAATGACACCACCTTGTAGAAAAATAAGTAATTTTGGGTTATATAAAAATAATATAAAAAAAATAACTATTTACAAAAATAATGTAAATAATGGTATAAATTCAATTAATAATATGGATAGCATACAATGGAGAAATTTATTTAATTCAGTTTGGGGTAATATGGTTTTATTCAAATTAATTCAACATTATGCAAAATTATATGAAAAGTTTTATGAAATGTATGAATATGAACAATTTGATGACAGAACTGATATAATAAAACATGTACATTTAGAATACATAAGTAAAATAAGTTATCGTGGTGATGTTATGTTTAAAATTGGTGATTTACCTAATAATGGTGTATTAAAAGAAATTAATTTTATAGGTAGGAAAATTACTGAACCAATTAATGGTAAAATAATACCTCGTGGTGTTGAAATTGTAAATTTGGGATACATTGAAAAATTACCAATTTTATTTTCAACATACCCATCATCAGTTCATACAATAAAGGCTTCTAAACGTTGTGAAGTTCATGGTTATTCAAATAGTAATGATTTTATAAAGAACTCAAACCAAGTTAAATTACAAATTAAAGAATTAATATTTCAAGATGATTGGAATAACAATGAAATACCATTACAATTTTGTGCAATACCATATGGTGTAATTAAACTATCAATACTAGGTTATAAATCAATTTATAATTTACAGAAAGATGTATTACCAAATTCAATAAAGGAACTAGAAATATCATGTGGCTATAGTGAAAATAAAATTAAAAGAACATTGTTTAAAAGTTCAAAATATGTTGGTTATCAAGATTGTAAAGGATTTTTTGATTTTCTTCCAACAGATTTAGAAACATTGACTCTTTGTATACGTTCAAAATGTATTATATCACCAAAATCAAATCTTGCAACCACTTGTAAATCATTAAAAAAATTAATAATTGTTACAGATGTTCATTCAATTATTAAAGATCATACAATTCCAAAATCTGTAACTGATTTGATTATATTTGGTCCATCATATTTAGATATTACATTTCCAAATCATATTAAACGTTTAACTTTAATTTCAAATAGTGAATTTTCTGTTTCAGCTAAACTCCTTCCAAGTTCATTAGAGTATTTAGAAACAAATTTTATCATTAATGAGCTTCAAAAAATACCAATAACATTAAATCATTTTAAATTATATTTTTATCAAAATTCAAGAAGAGGTGTAGAAACTATCCCAAAAGAAGAAACATTTAAAATGTTATCTCTTTTATCATCATCTGTAAAAACAATTACTATTCCTAGTGAATTTAGTCACAAGATTCCAAAAGCTGTAACAAATATTATATTTTATTAATTCCAAATAAAAAAATAAAATATTACTATTTTTAATATTAAATAAAAATTCAGTTACATATATGGTCTGATGGATTTTGATAAACTATAAGTAGAGTCACTCAATTGTATCACAAATGAAATACCAGTTTTATATTGTGTTGGTGTTAATGGTACAACTGAAGAAACTGCTGTTGATAATTTAGAAGGTTTAGTAGAAATGAGAAAAGAGATGAATGCAAAAGGTTTATCATACAATTTAGTAGCCGACTCGGCATGGGGTAGTTACTTCAGCTCAATAATTTAAGATGATTATGTATTAGAGAATCCATTACAAGATATTTTACATCCGACTAAAACATCTGTTGCTCCAGCTGCATATTCAAATGATTTAAATGAAGCAGATGTTGAATTATTGTTACTTCTCCAGCTTGGCAAGTGGTTTTTCTTTTTTTCCCTTTTTTTTCTCTATTATATCATTTTTTATTTTATCCTATTTTCAAAAATATTAAAACTGAAGCTAAATAATTAAGAGTTATTGTCTATTTAAAATATTTATTAAAAACCATTTTTGAATGTTTAGAGTTTATTATTTTAGCTTTTGTTTATCAATTTCAATTGTTATAAATTGAATGAAATCTTTAATTGTATTATTATTAATTTGTTGAATTGTAATTGCTAATGGTATTTGAAATTCTTTATCAATAAAATTCTTTAAATTTACAATTAACATTGAATCTGCACCATAGTCAATTAATTTAATATCTTGATTAATTTTTGATGTATCAATTGATAATAGTGCTGATATTTTATTTAAGACTGATTCTTTTACTTTTTCAACAGATTTAAATGAGGAAATTACAGTTTTATTTTGTTTAACCAAATTTATTTGATAATCAAGTTTTGATAATGAATCATCATATAATACCAACACAAATGAATTTAAATCAAAGTCACAAAACATTAAACTTGTAGAATCATTTTGATTTTGTAATTGTAAATCCAATAATCCTAAAATTGAATTTGTTGATAAAGGATTAAACCCTTCACCTCCTAACATTGCACCAATTGATTCATTTCTATAAACAAATCCAGTTGATTGAATTAATCCATAATTTGTACAAATTGAAGGTAATCCAATTGATTTTCTATATTTTGATAAATTGTCTAAAATCAAATTAGCAGCAACGTAACCACATTGATCTGTTGACCCATTAATTGATGCAATTGATGATGCCATTATAAAATTAATTAATTTCCAATTTCTATTAATTGATTGTTCGTGTAAATTAATTGCCCCCATTACTTTTGCACCATGTGATACATTTAAATGATTAATATCAATTTCATTTGCAACACATTCAATTTGAGTAAATGCAAAATGAAATATTGAATCAATATTTGTAATTGATGGATTATCATTTAATATATTTGATATTGTTTTATCAAGTATTTCTGTATTACCAATATCAATACTTTTAAAATGAAATTTGATTGAATTATTAATTGAATTTGTAGTTTTATTAATTAATAATTCTAATTCCCATTTGATTGATGATTTTGATAATATTATTATATTTTCAATTGATCCATTAACAGAATATCTTAATATCCATTTTAATATTTCTAATACAATACCAGTTTGACCTGTAATAATAATATTTTTACCTAATAATGATGGTTGAATATGATAATCTGTTTTCAAATTTGTAAATGTTGATTGTCTATTATTATCTTGAAGTTTTGTTTCAATTAATTTGTTAACGATATTATTATTTTCTTGATTAATTATAACTTTACCAATATGTTTTCTTTGATTAATAAATTCAATTGCTCCTTTAACTTGTTCATTTGAATATTCAATTAATGGTATTTTATAATTTAATTCTTCATTTTCAATAGCTGATGAAATTATCTTGAATGTACTGTTAAACACTGACTTTGAAATGAATAATAATTCAACATTATGATAACCATAATTATATTTAAATTTCTTATTTTCAATATATTCATTTGAATTTAAATGAGTAATTGATAAATCAACTATTCTACCTCCAATATTTAAACATTTAAAATTTGAATCCATATAATCACTTGATGATAATGTATTTAATATTAAATCAATACCACAACTTTCATTATCTTCATCATTGTTTAATTCTTTTACTTTTAATTTAATTTGATTTACATAATCTTTATTTCTAGTTGAATAAATACCAGTTATCATATCACCATAATTATTTAAAAGATATTGTTCTTTTTCAATCGACCCAACAGTTACAAACTATGATATGATGTTACATAAACTGCGGGTATTGATGATGATTGAACATGAGTAATATTATTTGGTTTTTTACAAATATAATCTATATGAGTAATAATATGTGATGATGCCGTATTAATTGATATACCATAAACATGATCTCCAATTTTATATTCACTATTTATTGCTTTATTAACCATTCTTGTTATAATACCAGAGAAATCACTACCAAGTTCAGGTTTATTAATATCACCATTATGATTAACCATTTCACGTGGTAACAATCCAGCATAAATTAAATAATCTTTATTATTTAACCCAGTTGCCATTACTTGAACTTCAATTTCATATGGTTTTAATATTTGGTTTTAATTCTAATTGATATTCTAAATTTGGGGATAAAGATACCATATATTTATTAATATCATCATCCAATTTAGAAAATGAATCTGATACAAATGAATTTGATAATTTTGTTTCACATTTTAATCTTTCAAAATAAACTTGATTATTTTCAATTAAAAATTCTCTTTGAATATGTAAATTTGGTGAAATTAATGATTCAATTGTTTGACCAAGATTTTGATTTTCTAAAATTGATGTTGAATCAAAGTTTAAAGTAAACATTTGTATTTTTCTTTTGAATGTAGGATCTTTTTCAAAATATTTCGCAACACCAAATAATGAAGATGATAAATAATTCGAAGATTGAGAATCTCGAGTTATCAACACAATTTTACAATAAATATTTAACTCTAATAAAATTTGATTAATTTGAATAAATTCAAATGTAATTTCTTTAAAATTATCAATATTTAATTGATCCATTGATTTAATAAAGTAAATAATTGATGAATTTGTAATTGAACTTGATATTGATTTAAAATTTGTGATGTTTGAAATAATTTGTATATTATCTTTATCATTAAAACATTGCATAAACTTAATTGAAGAAGGTTGATCAATTTCATTCTTAAATATCATTATTTTATCATTACTTTGATTGATTAATGGTTGTTGTAATAATGATGGTTTTTGAGCTTGAATTACAAAACAAATTGATTCTGAATCATTTGACATTTTTATATCATTATTGAAATTACATGATTTTAATAAACTTGACCATGTGTCTTGTTTCATGCAACATCTATCTTGTCTGATACTAATATCTTCAAATGACCACCATTGATCAAACACTCCAAATATAGTATCGCCAATTAATGATTTATATTGTGGTTCAACAAATAATAATTGACCATTTGGTGTTAAAATATTATATATTTGATCAATACCATATTTAACATCTTTAATAACATGTAATACATTTGACATAATTACAAAATCGTAATATGATGGATTTAATTCTTGTTCATTATCACCAATTAATTGTTTTTCTAAATTTAATGATTTGTAAATAATGTTCATTCTTTGATGATATTTTGAAAATTTAATTTTAGCATCTGGAATAAATGAAGGTGATATATCACTCCATGTATATTCAATATCAATTTGATAATTTGGATTATTAATTAATAATGTATTAATTTGATCAAGTACTAATAATGATAATGAACAAATTCCACCACCAAATTCTATTATTCTAAATACCATCTTTTCATTTAATAATTGTTTAATTGATTGTTCAATAATATCCGCAACTATTTTATTTTGAGAGTGTACATAATTTTTACTTGAGTATACTTGTTCTAATAAACCATCTTCAAATAATGATTGTGGTGTATCAATTGATTTATCTTCATCATCAATTGGAAATAATAATTTTGAAATGATTTTTGATGATTTTATTAAAATATGATAATGCTCTGATACTTGGTGGATTTGAAATTGATCCGATGATAATGAACTATTGTAATATTGTATTATTGTTTCAAATACAAATGTGAATAATCTTTGATAAATAATATCTTTACCATTACAATACTTTAATATTAATTTGTCAATTCCAATTGAATTAATTTGATTAATGGTAATTTCAGGAACTCTTGATACTATACTCTCGTAAAATAAAGCAGATATAAATATTTCGGCGTTGTTTATTTTGTCTGGATTAATTATTGATTGATTTTGCTTATAAAAATTATCAAATGATGATGGAGTTGATAGTGGAGTATCTTTTGGTTGAAAACATTTAGAATATAGTTGATTTGTTGGATATTCAATTGTTAATGAATCTTTAATTGGAATTGTTGAAGTACAGACTACATTATCAATTTCATATAAAATAGTACCATCAATTAATAATACAATAATTGAAAACATGTATGAATCACCAAATATAGAATTTAGTTTTGAATAAACATATACATTTTGATGTTTACTTCTATTCAATGGTATTTTTGATGAATAATATGTTAAACCTTCAACTCTTTCAAGTACAATTTGACATTGATGTTTAATTTGACCAACTGCGCCATGTAAACAACTATCCATTATTGATGTATTAAAAAATGATGTAGATTCATCATCAATACTATTATTTAATGTCACAATTGATAATGAACAATTATCACCTAAATAACATTCTTGAACACATTGGAATGAACCAGAATATTGAAGACAAACTTTACTTTTAATGTAATCATATAATTCACTTTTTGATAATTTTGTGTAATTACATTGTTTTGAAATTATTTCATTTATATTATATTTGATATCATTTGAATTACTGCTATTAAATAGTTGGTAATTTGCTGATGATGAGTGAACCCATTGATTGGTTTTATTATCTTTGTAATGAAATAATGCTTTAAATTCTTTTTTACCAGTTGGATAAATATTTGTCTGTAAACAAGTTTTAATACCTTCTTGTAATATTAAAGGTGATTTAAATTCAATGGAACTGATTGTAATATTTGGTAATTGTTGATCATTATCACCACTGGTATTTAATTTTAATATATTATCAATATAACCAAAACCTGGGAAATAGTTTTTACTTTTAAACATATGACCTTTTAACCATTTAAATGCTGGTGATTTTGTATCAATAAATGTTTGATATGATTTAGTTAATGGATTATACATTGAACTTGAGTTACCTAATGTATCAACTGGTGACCCATTTTCTAAATAATTTTCAAAGAATGAGTCAATTTTCCAAAATTGTGTATCACCCCATTGATATAATGGTAAATTAATATTATAATTAACCATTTTATTACCACCATTTAGTTGACATTCAAAATTTATACCTTTATATCCTTGACAATATAATTTTGATATTGTTTGTTGAATTGATAATAAATCATTTGTAGATTTCTTTGAAAG